>JAJIBD010028525.1:0-49077 GCA_021461705.1 Cryptotis parvus
GCAGTTCTCATCATGGCAGCTGACTAACCGCAGCTAACTGACTTTAGCTGACTAACCTGTGCTCGCTGACCTGAGCTCACTCACTTGGACTAACTCATTTTACTCACTGACTTGAGCTGACTGACTGACTGACTGACCACCTCCACACAGACCCCAACTCCCTTATCCCTCGTCTCAAAGGGCAATACAGCTTAAAGTTTGCATGGTTTACATTACAAAGACAGTTCACATTCATTGAATAGGACTTAGGAATAATAGGAAGGAGACAACCAGGAACCAAAAACCTGCAGGGGGTGCTATCTAGGTAAGATGAGATGAACAAAAGAACGCATTACAGTTGCTAATGCAGCCTTCTGGACTAGCCCATGATGGCAAGGATGTGTCAGACAGAAGAACAAGAAAAACCTGTTTTTTTTTTGCCTAACTTTAAGCATCGGCCATTAGACTCCATCTTGGGCTAGTTATAGCCAAAAGGAAATGTGCAGAGAAATGACCTAGGATAGCCTTGTCTGGGTACCTGCAGCTTTGATTAACAGTCTCACTAGGGATTTCTACATACTAACTCTATTGGGAGACAGTCTGCCAGGAAGTCCCTGTATATCTGTTAACAGGCAGTATCCATCAGACCTTCCTTTGCATATCCTTAGATCTACCTTCTGCCAACATACATCAGATAAAAACACACAGCAGCAGCACTATTCACAATAGCCAGAATTTGGAAACGATCTGAGTACCCGAGAACAGATGACTGGATAAAGAAACTATGGTACATTTATACAGTGGAATACTATGCAGCTGTTAGAAAAGATGAAGTTATAAAACTTGGCTATAAATGGATGGACATGGAAGGTATCCTGTTGAGTGAAATTAGAAGGAAAAGGACAGATATAGAATGATTGAATTCATATCCAGGATATAAAACAAATAGTATGAGACCAATATCCAAGGCCAGGGAATACATAGACCAGGGGGCCTTGTCAATAGTTGGAATCTAACAGAAGTATGTGGAAGTCAGAGGTTTGGCAGTGTGCTAACAATTGTTGAAAATGGTAATGCCAGACTCGAACTGAGCATTGAACATAGGCAAAGCAATATACATGATAACCCCTAAATTTATATATTTCAAGCCACAATGTGTAAGAGAAGGGAGAGAGAGGCGCAGAAACAGAAAGAGACATAGGAAAAGAAGAGGAAGAAAAATGCCTACCATAGAGCCATAGAGGCAAGCTGAGGGAGGGGGAGGCAATTTGGGGATATTGGAAGGGTGATGGAGGGTTGGCTGCTGTAACTCTCTGAGGCTGAGACCCAATCATGAACAGCTTTGTAATTGTATATCTCATAGATATCTTGTCACTTTTTTCCCATTGTTAATCTATTTGCTCGAGTGGGCGCCAGTAACATCTCCATTCGTTGGGAATGAAGTCCGTTATTGTTACTGTTTTTGGCATATCGAATACACCACGGGTAGCTTGCCAGGATCTGCCATGGCACTGAGTTCATCCCAGGGGCCCCAATTTTTATCTATGTCAGACCATCAACCATCACAGTGGTATAATAAAATTAAAAAATTTTTAAAAATAAAATAAATAAAATGAAATGGCATTTGCCCATGTGTCTACCAAAAAAAGAGCTATTATCTAAAGTATATGAAATACAGTCTCACAACAACTATAAAAACAATAGAACAATAGTCCCATCAAAAGGGGAAGAGGAGACAAGCAGATACTTACCTAAAGAAGACATAAGGATGGCCAGTGTGCTTATGGAAAAAAAGCCTATTTCATTTCCCTGCTTATTGTCAGGAAAATAAAAATCAAAGCTCAATGCTACCATTTCCACACTAGTAAGAATGGAATTTATAAAAAAAATAAGGAAAAAATTAGGAGAAAATTCATTAACAGGGATGAACTAAAAAAGAAACCCTCATTCAACATTAGTGGAATTTTTCTAGTTGAGCATATGGAAAACAGAATGGAGATTACTCAAAAAAAGGAATAAAGCTCCCATGTGATGCAATTCAATTTTTTGGCATCTACCCCAAAATACAAAATAACTTATTTGAAAAATATATACTTATATGTCGGGAGCGCCGCCGGGGTCCCTTACAGTGTCGGGACAGACGTTCTCTTCTACCTCCGAGGATGCCGGGAGAACAGATGAAAACTCACGAGTCCGGTGCAGTTACAAAAAAGTCTTTTAATAGTACAAAAGCTCTTCCACAGCACTCCAATATAATGACCAAACTCTAGCTCTGGTCCGAACTTAGACCATACAAAAGAGCCTAAGTCTCCCACCAAAAGAGAGAGGATCTCACCCGAGCTGAGTCCTACCCAGAAGAAGGAGCAAAAGGCCAAAGAGAGAAAAACCAAAAGCAAAAGGCCCAAAAGCAAAAGTGAAGCGTGCCAGGGAGTAACTTCTGAGCATCGCCAGATGTGACCAAAAAAGCAACAAACAAACAAACATAAATAAATAAATGGAATTTTACACATTTAGTTCTTGATTTAGTGGAATTCTGTGAAAGATCATTGGACTTTTTTTCTGACAACCATTTAGAATTGCTTATTAGTATAATCCTTTCTAGGGTTTCAAGTTCTTTTTATATGTGTCTGGTGAACATTTTTGTGGTGGGAGACATCCATCCAAGTGGTGCTCAGAAGCCTACAGGCCCCTTTAATGTTTCTTAATCAAGCCAAGCCTCAGGCCAGGAACTACCCAGGCAGTGCTTTGGACCTCCAGGGCTGTGACCCATGGTGCTCAGGGGACCATGTGGCACTAAAGGTCAAACACAGTCTGGGCATGTGCTAGACATACAGCTATACTACTTCCTGGCTCCCAGAGTAGTTTTTATGAGGATAAGGTGGAATACCTGGGTAAGACCTAGAGTTTAATTCCTGGTACTGTACATTCTTCCCTGTCCCCAGCACAGTGGGCAGAGTAACCCTCTTGGCCCCAACACAGCAAGGGCAGTGCCTGACTCCTGAGCAGGTCCATAGCTCTAAGAGTGCCCAGGAATCTCCAAGCACCACTGAGGAGGCATCTAGAAACTTAAGACGTTCTTAAACTCTAGAGATGCTTTCATTGTAGGACAGCGTTTCCCTTGCATATGCGTAGGGCTCTCCTGAGTTTCACTACGTTGTTTGGTTTGTTTAGTGAACTTTCCTCCTGCTTCCTTGAAACTTGCTGAATTATTGGCTCCATGTCAGCTCTGGAAATGCTGTTCTTTCAACTTCCTGGTTTCTTTCTTTTCTGAGAAGTTCTTGTCTGGTCTCAAGTAACTTTACCTTCTCATATGCAGGATTTATCTCACTAAACACTCAAAGGAACCTTCATGTAAATTATTAAAACCCTTTCCCTTTTCTTTGAACATTGCCCATAATTCCTACCACTTTGACTTCCTTGTACTTTTTAGTTTGTTTTCTCAAGCCAACAAGATTGCCAGGTTCTGGGTCTTTATTTCCAGTGGTGCAGTGGTGATGCTTCCCTTTTCTCAGGATCCCAGTCCTGTACTGCCTGCGTCTGAAAATAGTCCTTTTCTGCATTTTATACTGTTAGCTGTTTGTGGTGGGGAGATTTTTTCTGGACCTCTCCACTCTTTCATGGCCATAAGACATTCTTATGGTACTGTACATTCTTCCAGGTCAACTAGGAGCCAACCTAGTGAATTTTAGTGCAAGCACCTTCACAGAATTCTGCAACTATCAAGCAATTATTTTTATGTGATGTTTAACCATTAAGTCACTTTTTCAAAGGCACTGAGAAGAGCGGCCAGGGTCACTGGATTTGGGGGGAGAGAAAAACTGTCCCTTCCCGGCTTTCACTCTGGCCCTCTCTATGCCCTTGCCATTGAATTTGTTTGTGGATGTAATGTTTGAATTGAGGTCCATAATTGTTTACTACTTTTGGCATATCAAATAAAACATGGGTAGCTTGCCAGGCTCTGCCGTGTAGGTGGTACACTCTCAGTAGAAGGCTCTCATCTCGAGCATTTACTGATGAAACTTAAAGGGGGAAGATCAGGTTTTCTCTTGGGTGGAGCTCTGAGGAATTATGGAGTCTGGATGTTGAGAATGACTGACCTCATGATGTGTGGGTTGCTTTAGCTTCTTGCTGGGCTTACTGGGATGTCGGGTATCAGTCAGAACCTGCCTAGAACTGTATACAGTGTATAAATGTGAAAGATCTTGGGAAAGATCTGATCCTAAAATCAGTACTATCTACGAATGTCAAACCTAATATCATACCTAATGGTTTGAGGCTCTTCCTGCCCCTGGAGCAAGCAGATGCCCTTGGGCTACACTTGCTTGTGACAGGATGTATGGAAATGTTACTGGTGGCCGCTGAAGCAAATCGATGAACAACAGGAAGACAGTGATACAGTGATTATTGTGAATGATCTTGTGTCAGCTCCAGAAAGTGTTTTTTTATTTTTCAATTCAAAGAATCATTACAAATTCTATATCAGAAAGTAACCCAAAGAAAATACTTACCTTACAAAATTATTTCACAGATTGGGAAATGAATTTTTGAGTATATAAAAATTCTTTCAATAGTTTAGGATAATCATTTTAAATAGAAAATCATTACCATTTTAGTAGAAGTATTTCAAAGGGTAATGACTAAAATGAACTATTTGACCTATAATTTTACACTATTACCATGTTAAGTATATTTTGTAACACGAACCAGCAAGTATTATTTGTGTAGGACCATGTTCTCTATATGTTTTAGACTTTATAAGCACTTCTGTCCTGGTATGGTTGTGCCTTCATGCAGCAAAAGTAACCATAGACAACACATTAAAACAAGAGGCTCCGTCTTGGCAAAACTTTATTTATATAAAATAAAATCAGCTTAGCGGCCAGAGCGATAGCACAGCAGGTAGGGCGTTTGCATGCAGCAGACCTGGGATCGATCCCTGGCATCCCATATGGTTCCCCGAGCACCACCAGGCGTAATTCCTGAGCGAAGAGCCAGGAGTAACCCCTGAGAGTCGCCGGTGTGACCCAAAAAAGCAAAATAATAATAATAAATAATTTTAAAAATAAAATCAGCTTTTTGTGTTTCAAAATAGCATTTTTATTTTTTCCCAAATTGTTAAAAAATGTGAAAATTATCTATACCATTCAGACCATACATATGCATAAAGAGATTATCATGGTTTTATTTTTTTATTTTATTGTTTTGTTTTTTGGATCACACCTGGTGATGCTCAAGGGTTAACTCCTGGCTCTGCACTCAGGAGTTATTCCTGGTGGTACTCAGGGACCACATGGAATGCCATGGATCGAACCCAGATTGGCCACATGCAAGGTAAACGCCCTGCCCATTGTACTGTTGCTCCAGCCCTGATTTTCATGGCTTTATAGTCCTGTCTAATGTAACTGAAAACCTAAGAGTAAAATCTAGGATTCTTAGTGGTCTGTTCTCTTATAATTCTAAGTGATACTTTTTATTTCAGCTGTTTCCTAATATTAAATTAAATAGCAATGTAAACAACAGCACACAATTCCTACAGTCTTTTAGGAATTTAGGAGAAATGAGCTTACATGAGGTTGGGAAATTGGGAAGGGGCCTTGGAACATTTTGAAAGGAAGTGGGCTCTCTGGTAATGGGAGTGGTATTGGAATGATATATGGATATATACATGAAAATTATGATGTGTGTGTGTCACACACACAACAGAATTATAAACCAAGGTATCTCATTAAAAATGGTTAAAAGTTTCAGTAAGAATAAAATTCTGTTATTTGTTTTCAGTATGCCTTAGCAGTTTCCCAAAATCAGCATATATGGCTAGATCCTGAATTTAGTTATTTTATGATGGTTTCCTGGTACTCATGAATGAAAGCTCCCAACCTTACATCATATTTTCCTTTATTCTAGCCCCATTTAAGAGCTCTAGATGATTTTTTTTATTTAGTTCACAATTTTGTCACCACCTTCTTTTTTTATGACATTTGCTTCATAATGACTTCCACATAACCCTGTTAGCTACTTAGGACACAAATTTTACTCCATACTCTAAAATGTATTATTTTTTATTTTATATCATAGTTTAGGATTCTGTTCAAGCCTCTTTGGGTGCTCATAATTTAATTTCTGTTTTTTTAAATTCTTTTATTATTTCTGTTTTATTTGGAGCACCATTGGGGTTCACCATTGAGCACCCCAATGGTGCTCAGGGCTTATTCCTGGCTCTGGGCTCAGAGGTCATTCCTGGTGGACCTGGGAAATGAGATGGGGTGCCAGGAATCTAATCCACGTTGGCTGCATGCAAGGAAAATGACTTATTTGCTATACTATTGCTCTGGCCCCAGAATTTGTTTTCTAATACCTTTAGCAGTATTAATATATATTATAGTCCATGATATTTTTTTGTTACTGTGTATTCATAAAATTAGTTCAAGCCACACATGAGAAAGATTATTATGTAGTTCATAATCTATAATTATAATTATTAATTGTAAGTGTATTTTCCTTCTTTGAAGTGCGTGATTGAATTCCTTTTTGGTAATGAGCAAAATTTAGGAAGTTCTAGACGAGAGGCTTGGTAGATGCTGCTGCTCCATCAGAGAGCGGTTAGAAGCATAAATAGCTTTTATACTTAGGGAGTACTTTCTCTATTTCCATGTCTTTATAGTACTTTGCCTACACATTGTTGATTAGTGCACTATCCAAGAAAAAGATAGACAGCTTATCCAGATGTCAGCTTTTGGTTTGTTTTCTTTGCTTACACAAAGAAAAATTGTTTATATTCAAACAAAATTAAAATATCATTGAGGGCCATACAGATAGTACTGTGGGTAATGCACTGTACTTGCACGTGGCCTTCCCAGGTTCTATCCCTGACACTATAAATGGTGCCCAAGTATTGGATGACAGGCTTAGCTAGCTTGGAAGTTTTGCTCACAGCTTAATCTATTTTCATGTTCTTAAACCAAGGTTCATTCTAATGAGATCTCTCTTCTATGTAAACACTGATAGAGGGTGTGGCAGTTACAGAAGTCACCTTGACTCTAAATAACTTCTGACTTATACATCTACTAAGACGTCTATGTTATCTAGATTGGGCACAGCTCCCACTGTACCCAGCGTGGGACAGTTAAAATTTACCAGGAGACTGTCACCCTGACTACCTTGAGACTATCACTTTTGATTATAGGAAGGATCATACTAGTTTGCCCTCAAGCAGGCAAGTGTGACCCTTTCAGTGTATGGAGAATAAGATACTCAGAATCACCTTGGTGCAAATAAGAAATAAGAAGGTCCCTTTGGGTACAGATTACATGAAGCCCATGAAATTAAGATGTATTACTTTATACCAGCCCCTCCCCCCCCTCTCTCCAGTGTTTTACATAAGAGATAATCTCAGAAGACGGGATTAGTCCTTGGCTAACCTTTGTTTATACCTGCAATAGGGTGTACAGGTACACTCTTCTACACTCTTCTTCTATCTGGAAGCTGTTTAGGGTTCTTTGTTGCCAGGACCCTCCCTGTCAACAGTTAGGATTACTTTGGTGTATATAAGGGGATGACTTGAGGCACTCCCCCTTTTTGGGGTAGGACTCCTCTCGGGAGAGATCCTCTCTCTTTGGTGGGAAACTTGGGCTCTCTTGTATGGTCTAAGTTCGTCACCAGAGCTAGAGTTCTTTCATTATATTGGATTGCGGTGGTAGAGCTTTTGTACTGTTAAAAGCCTTTTGGAACTGCACCGGACTCGTGAGTTTTCATCCCTTCCACCAGCGGTCTCGGAGGAAGAAGAAAACTTCTGTCCTGCTACTGTTGGGGTCCCCAGTGGCTCCCTGACACCCGAGCACCACCAGATATAGCTCAAACACACACATACACACACACACACACACACTCATACTTACCAAATATTAGTTCCATGAAATCTAGAAAGTCAAGTCGTGTGTGGAAAGTTAACATCCAAAGAGAATTTGCATAGTTAGTCAAAAAGTAATTTATTTTAAATAACTGTTAGTTCATTGTCATCATTATATAGGAATAATATTTACTGTAAAATTAGGTCCAGTTTTCACATCTTTTGAGTGTTGTGGTACTTGATACGTTCTTACAAAATCTTATTGTTTTGATAATTTAGAAACATTTTCCCATGAGCATTATAAGCTCATTTTTATCTCACAACGTGTATGCTTTATGTCTAAAATATTCTAAGTCTTTCCGTGGGTGTGACTCATTTTATTCTTTTTTTTTTTTTTTTTGGCATGAACACTTTCTTCTCCGGGGCTCTTTATTGATGCAATGTGTAAAACGGCGTTTTCACCTTCCCAATCTTTAGTTTGGAGTTTAAGAGTATTCGTCACCGTCAAACCTTGTTTTTCTGTGCTAGAATGTGTCTGTATTCAGTGAGAGGAGATCTTTTGCTTCATTTGTTATCTCTCTTTCTGCTTAGATACTACTTTGTATATAGTGGGTCTCAAGTATATAATTTATATATATGGTTGGAAGGATGATTAAATAAAAACGTATGCAATGTATCATATGTAGAAAAACCTGGTTTAGTTCTATCTTCCTTTTTTCTTTTGCAGTAAATATTGCTGTCTTCAGAAAATAAGGAATGAGAGGCAGAGAACAAAGAACATTCATCATACAAGCACTTTTAAATTTTTTAAGGAATGTAATGTCAGCTGCTAAAACCACCTTTGTCACCGTAATGGATGAAGTACTTCAGATTTAAAAGGTAACCAGCATTCAGTAAGTTAGGTTCCTACCAAAAAATGTTCAATGACTTGAAAATATGTCTTCTTTCGGGAAGGAAAGTGGGAAGAGTCACACCAGAAAGTGCCTAGGACTTCCTCCTGGCTTTGTGCTCAGAGGATGCTTGTGGGAACATATGTGGTACCAGGGATAGAGCCCAGATCACCTCAATGAAAGGCAAGTGCCCTACCTGCTGTACTGTTTCTCCAGCCTCAAAAGATTTATTTTGAATTTTATATATTTACCTTACAAATATATAAAGCTTCTAATTTTATAACTTATCTAGCACAGTCAAGTTTTTGTTTATTTTTTTGCTTAGTATTTGACCATAAACACGGTCAGAGGAATTTGTGGGGTTTTTTTTCCCTTTGGTTCTGAACTTCTTTGAAAATAAATAAATATGAGTAAGAATATCACAATGTTCTTTAAAGTCTGAACATACTTTGTAAGCAAATTTTCTTTAAAGTCTAAATATTACACTTACCATATTACACACTCTTAAACTCCTCCCCCACCTAACTCCCAATGTCCCTCCCTCGGGTTTTTTTGTTTGTGGGCCATACCCGGCAGTGCTCAGGGGGTAATCTGTATTTGTGCGTAGGTGTGTCCCTTGAGCTTGATGGAGAACCATATATAGTTCAAGGATTTGAACTGGGGGCTGGGGTGATTGGATGTAAGCAAGTGCTTTGTCTGGCTCCCACACTCTTGGGATATTTTTTCCCAGAAAATTAGAAAGATATCTGTACAAAACTGAGTACTTGATAGTTCATACCAGTTTTTTTTTTTATTAGTCCCAAATGGAACATAGCTAAAATGTCCTACAGTCAGTAAATATTAAACTACTACCAGAGCTCAGTGGGTTGAGTGCATGCTTTGCATATGGAAACTGGATTCTATCCCATCATAGCATGGTCCTGAGCACTGAGCACTGTTATACTCTATGGAGCTGCTTCTGAGCATAGAGCTGGGAATAGTCCCTGAAATACTCAAGGACATCATGCTGATGAACTTGGGGAGCAGAAAAAATGGGCCAATGACCTAAGGTGCTTTCTTGGCAAGCACAAGGTTGTAAGTTCAAACCTTGGTGCTACTGTAGGGTCTGAGATGATCAGGACAATCCTGCTCTTGTGCAGTCTGCTGAGATACTCCAGACTGCTTCAGTAAATTAGAGCACCAAGGCAAGCATGAAGTCCTAAACCTTATCTCACTTCATCTTGGGGTAGTGTTAACATCCTCCTGGGTTGGACTCCCTAGTAACCGAAGAAGGAAAAGAAATAAGTGAGCCCTCACAGCATCTTGTAGAATGTATGATTTCATGAGTCAATGTTCTCAAATTCTTTTAATTTTTAGTGATGGTAATAGTGATCTCTGTGGATTGGGGAACTTTGAGGGATAGGTGTGTGGATATGGCTAAAAAATTGTACAAAGAAAATCTTTTCTGGGACCAGAGCTATAGTACAGTGGGTAGGGCATTGGTCTTATCTACAGCTGACCCAGGTTCAATCCCCATCATCTCATATAGTCCACCAGGTACTGCCAGAAGTAAGCCTTGAACACTGCCAGTTGTTGCCCCAACCGTCCCCTCAAAAGAAAAAAGTATCTTTTCTTTGAAGAAATAGTTCTGTATCATGATTGTCGTGATGGTTACAATAAACTACACACGTGATAAAATCACATGGAATATATACAGATTATACCAAGTTGATTTCTTGGTTTTGGTGTTATATTGTTTTTATTATAAGCTGTAACTGTGGGGGCAGTTTATTAAAGGGGTCATGGAACCTCCATGTAGAATCTTTATAACTTTCAATGAATCTCTATCTTGAAATAAAACATTTAAAATAATGCTATCACGATTAACTAGTATAGTCCAAAAAATTGAGATCTTTGAAGTCCAAAGTCGTGTCACCTCTGGATTAATGAAATACCTAAAGTGTACCGGTACCTATTGGGATATCTCAAGATGGAGCTTTGGACTCCCTAATCTCCCTTGTCCTATCTGGTTAAAGTTGTCTGATCTTGCTAGAGGTTGTCAGGTGCTCTCCAAGGTCTTGTGACTCTTTGGCAGATTCCCAGGACAAAGCCACTAATTTAAAAAAATATCCCAGGGGCCGGCGATAGCACAGCAGGAGGGCATTTGCCATGCACGAGGCTGACCCAGGTTCAATCCCCAGCATCCCATATGGTCCCCCGAGCACCGCCAGGAGTAATTCCTGAGCAAAGAGCCAGGAGTAACCCCTGAGCATCACCGGTGTGACCCAAAATAAAATATAAAAAAAAATCCCAAATGGGATCATTGGGCACTAGGGATGCTGAGATACATCCATCTGCTTCGCTGGGTACCGGGAGGGGCTGTATACCCTTTTCCACAAGGTTCTCACTCCTGTCACATTATCATGTCACTCATTATTCCCATAAGAACAAGCCAACTCCTTTTGTAAAAAGGTTGCATAATAAATTTGACTTATTTGTAGGTTTTACTCATTTATAAAATTACTCAAAACACAGTCTAGTAAATACTAATCTTTATGAGATTTTACTGGAAAACAGTGTTATGTGTCCCTTTGAAATTTTGTAATGTAAGGAAAGTCAAGAACAGTAGGAGTCATTTCATCATTGAATGAGTTAATTTGGAAAGATGACATAAAGTTAATTCCATCACTTACACTGCACCATCCAACCAGAAGGCAGTAGGTTTTGATCTAAAAGATGTCTAAACATTCTCGACCCAAAAGTCCATTGGATCATTTGTAATTTGTTTGTTTGCTTAAAGACTATAGATTTCCAGGAGGGATCTAAGTAATTTTTTTTCTGGAAAGGGGATGTCAGCTAAATAAGTTTGGGAACTTCTGCTCTAGGCCGTAGTGGAGATTCGCTGTTGAGCTATGTCTTTGTTCTTCTGTTTTTTCTTCAATAAAGTGCCACTTTCGCTTAAATCTTCATTACTTTTTTTTTTTTTTTTTTGCTTTTTTTGGGTCACACCCGGCAATGTTCAGGGGTTTCTCCTGGCTCTGCACTCAGAAATTACTCCTGGCGGTGCTTGGGGACCATATGCGATGCCAGGGATTGAACCTGGGCTGGCACTGGCGGCCGCATGCAAGGCAAACGCCCTACCCGCTGGGCTATCGCTCCGGCCCCTTCATCACATTTTTAAAAAAAATTTTTAATTTTTTATTATACCACCGTGAGACATACAATTACAAAGGTGTTCACAATTGGTTCTTGGTAATACACTATTCCAGCACCCATCCCTCCACCAGTGCCCCATTTCCACCACCAATGTACCCACCCCTCCCACCCAGCCCCAGGCTGCCCACAGCAGGTAGCCCTGTTTCCTCTCTTTCTCTCTCTGTCTCTCTCTCTCTCTCTGTCTCTGCATCTCTCTCCCTCTTATTTTACACATTGTGGCTAGCCCTGCAGATATTTAGAGTTTATCACTTAAGTCTCTTTGTGTATATTCAATGGTGAGTTTTAATCTGCCATTACCATTTCACACATTTAGTAAAACACTAGTATCTATTTATATCCTATTAATGAATGCAGTCATTCTATATCTGTCCTTTACCTTCTGACTAATTTCACTCAGCATGATAGTCTCCATGTCCATCCATTTGCAGGTAAATTTCATAATTTCATCTTTTCTGACAGCCGCATAGTATTCCATAGTGTAGATGAACCACAGTTTCTTTAGCCAGTCCTCTGTTCTCGGGCATTTAGGTTGTTTCCAGATTCTAGCTATAGTGAATAGCGCAGAGATGAATAAAGAAGTACAGATAGTGTTTCTGCTATTTGTTTTTCAGTCTCTTGGGTATATTCCCAGGAGTGCTATTGCTGGATCAAATGGGAGCTCAATATCTAGCTTTCGGAGGAATGCCCATATTGTTTTCCAAAAGGGCTGGACCAGTCGGCACTCCCACCAGCAGTGGATGAGAGTCCCTTTTCCCACATTCATGCCAGCACCGGTTGTTCTTGCTGTTTTAGATGTGTGCCAGTCTCTGTGGTGATTCATCCATTTTTTTAAGAGTTGCACTTTAACCTTTCTGAAGATTCTCCAAACCTAATTTTTAGAAAACAAGTAACTTCTATGTGTTTATATCTCCTCTTACATATTTATCTCCCACTACTTTTGATTTACTAATGAGACAATACCGTGTAGAAAGATGTCAGCTGTGTCATGTGGAAAGGAATTAGTCTTTGAAATACCACGAGATGACTCAGGAAAGGAGGATGTTTATCTGGACTTTGAGGAAAGCTTAGTAGTACTTTCATCTAAATGTGAGGAATCAAGAGGGAGTCAGGAATCTCACGCAGTTTTGAAGGAGATATCTGGGGGTTGAGAATTTTTACTCTTTGGTTTATTATGGCAACTTTAATCAGCAATTAATGTTTTACATTACTTACAATCAACTGTACTGCAACTAAACATGAGCTTAATAAAAACAGAGAGCTTTCTTATTTCTGTTACTGAAAGAGAAATTTACTCACCAGTCTCTTGTAACTGTGAAAAAATTAAAGATGTGAAAATTGTAAAGATAAGCCCAATTATTCCCAAGTACACTGATAGTTTAATTATGAAGTAATTGTGCCCATATAGTAGCAACAGAATAATGAACAAAGAAAGGTTGTATTAGCATTAAGACTTGTGTTTTAAAGATTAACAATTCTAGCATGTGATCATAGAAAGGCTTATCTAAAAATGCCACATTGTAAAAATGAAAGGAAACTCTTAATGTTAAAAACTTACTCTTTTTTGGAATTAGGCCCAGCTTTTGTTTCCTTTCATTGACTTGGTTTATAGAAGGGAGGAAAACATAAAACATTCTGAAGCTATAGGTCTCTCTGATGGTATATTATAGATTATTGTATAGCGTGCTAATGAACAGGTAAGTTTCATGTGAATAATGTTTAAGGAAAAAGTGCCAAAGAGACTGTCCAAAGGCTGTCTAGATCTATTTTGCTCACTGGATCCCTGGGTTTGATCCCCACAAAGCATGGTCCCCTGAGTGTCACCTGGAGCAGTGTCGCAGCACTGCACCAACAGTAGTCCTCAGGCACACCTGGGTGTGGCCAAAAGGAAAAAAAGGAAGCAAGACACAGATGCTTTATTTAGATGCAAAATGGGAAGTTTTAAAGACACAAAGTACAGTTCCATGTAGATTTATTTAATCAGTATTTCTTTTCTACCCCAGTAACCATCTGCCAAGAGTGAAAAAAAAGCACCAGGTCTCCTGAATGAGTATGAACCCCTCCCAGGGTCATCACCAGGGTTGTAAACGGGTCAGCCACAGTGACAGAACCACATTGTACTTACAAAGATGATGGTAACCCTAAAAAGATAGTAAAAAAGGAGAAAATGTTGGCAAGGATGTAGAGAATTTGGAGCTTTAGTACATTGCTGATAAGTATGTGAAATATTTCAGCTGCTGTGAAAAAGTTAGATCCTCCTTCAAAAGTTAAATATAGAATTATGATTTGAACAAGCAATTTCATTTCTAGATATATTCCCCAAAGAATTGAGAATATTTCTACACAAATATTCACAGCAGCACACTGTTCATTGCCATCAAAAGCAAAAGAACCAAATTTCTGTCAAGAAATAAAATGTGATGAAAACTTTGGGCACATTCAAAAGCTTAGCTAAAATGGAAACAAGTTTTTGAATGTTGCAAACTAAAGTCTCATGAAAAGATAGATGACCTACATGGTCTTCTGTGTATTAAAGAACTTTAATTTGGTGTTTAAAACTCTTTAAAGAAAACTCCAGGGGCCGGAACAATAGCACAACAGGTAGGGTGTTTGTCTGGGTTCAATCCCTAACATCCTGTATGGCCCGCTGAGCACTGCCAGGAGTAATTCCTGAGTGCAGAGCCAGGCTGAGCATTGCTGAAAGCCAAGAAAAGAAAGAAAGGAAAGGAAGGGAGGAAGGGAGGGAGGGAGGGAGGGAGGGAGGGAGGAGGGAGGGAGGGAGGAGGGGGAGGGGAGGGAGGAGGAGGAAGGAAGGAAAGGAAGGAAGAAGGAAGGAAGGAAGGAAGGAAGAGGGAAGGAAAGGAAGGAAGGAAGGAAGGAAGGAAAGGAAGGAAAGAAAGGAAGTTAAGAAAGGAAGGAAAGAAAGGAAAAAGGAAGGGAAGGTAGGACGGAAGGAGGGAGGGAGGGAGGGAGGGAGGAGGGAGGGAGGAAGGAAGGAAGGAAGGAAGGAAGGAAGGAAGGAAGGAAGGAGAAAACTCCAAACCAAAATGTTACTAAGCATTTAGGGAAGAAGTAATATAAAGTTAGCTCAGAAACTAAAGAATAAATACTTCCCAACTCATTTTATAAAGCCAAGATTATCTTGATAGCAAAACAAGCTACAGTACTATAAGATTGAAAACTAGACTTAGACACAAAATTACTTGACAAAATATTAGCAAATCAAAAACAGCAATATGTGAACATTATAGTGCATTGTAACCAAATGCTGGACTTTATTCCAGGAATGCCAGGTTGCTTTGATCTTTAAAAAAGTGAATTGTAATTTGGTAAAAAACTCAGTATTTAAATACTACATCAATCTATAACAAAAATCGCAATAAACTAGGAATAGAAGCAATTTTCTTTAACCTGGTAAAAAGGGAAGGTATAAATATTTTATAGCAATTATTATATTTGATGAAAAAAATTTCATAGCTAATACTTGTATCACTTGTATCACTTGTCTTCCCGTTGTTCATCTATCTGCTTGTGTGGACGCCAGTAATCTCTCCATTAGTTGGGAATGGAGTCCATTATTGTTACTGTTTTTGTTATATGAATACACCACGGGTAGCTTGCCAGGCTCTGCCATGGCTCTGGGTTCACCCAGGGGGCCCAGTCTTTTCTATGTCAGACCATCAACCATCCAGGGTGCACAGGGCAGAGCCCTGGGTGTGGACAAGCCTGTCTCCTCTCTGACACCTGCCGATGTTGCCGGGCACCACAGCATTATATATCTTGGGCATCAACCCTTCATCAGATGCCTAGTGGGCAAATTTCCCAGTCTGGAGCTGGGGGTTGGGGTGGGGGTAGTTTCATTATTCTGGTCATCGCTTTCTTTAGAGAGCAGGAGCTTCTGAGCCTGAGATAGTTGCATTTAGTCATCGTTGCTTTTGTTCTCTTGGCCAGTGGCGAGGATCATTGCAGATGCCTCAGCTTTCCATGAGGACAGAGGAGGAGGGTCCTGGAGAACATTCAAGTGGGTATGGACCCCACAGAGCTTTGTTGCAGTTTCAAATCTCAGAAGCCCCAGAATGGGGTGCAGCTTTGTTAATCTGTTTAATTCTGAAAACAAAAGGAAGGTCTCTCCCTTGCTGGGCTTCTCTGGACAGACAAGAGAAGACCAGGGTCACCTTTTCAGTTTGGGGGGCACCCAGCAGTGCTCAGGGCTTCCTCCTGGCAGGAACAGGGACCCTTGTGTGAACCAAATCAGCCACGTGCAAGGCAAGCACCTGTGTTAATGCTCTGACCTGTGTCCCCCTTTCGGGTTGGGGTTAGTTGGCTTATTTCCTCTGAAGCAGTAAGAGGAAAATTTTCTTTTTTCTTTCTTCAGTAAAACTGTATGCATGCTTCCCTTGGGAATTTTCAGTGATGAAACAACTGGAATGAGGGCTGGGCAGGTGATTGAGTGATAAAATTCATGCCCTTTTCAGGAACCAGGGGCCAGCCCAGCATGACAGAGAGACAGACAGGCAGGCAGGCAGGCAGAGGCTGCAGGTGTGAGAAGGTGGAGCTGGGCCCATACAGCTATGTTAGAAAGTAAGAATGCACTGATGTGGGTTGGAGTGATAGTAGAGCAGGGAGTGTGTTTGCCTTGCACGCAGCCTACCTAGGCTTTGATACCAGGCATCCCATAGCATCCCCGGACATCGCCAGGAGCAATTCCTGAATGCAGAGTCAGGAGTAACCCCTAAGCATTGTGGGTGTGACACCCCCAAAACAAGTAAACAAAGAATGCACTGAGGTGCAGAGATATGGCTCCTTAGTCCTCTGCCAGAGAAACATGAGGCCTCTCTCACGAAAATGTGCTGCGTGGCCAATCACTTATGTGGTGAAAGTGCAGCAAAGTAATTTCCGCGAAACTCTCTAGACCCATTGGCAGGACTGCCTTAGTGATGCCCAACGGGATTCATTTCTCAGAAATTGATGAGCAGGTGCTAATCATTGGACAATCCCAGGATCCCAAGTATTTGATAAAATGTATTGCCCTATAGAGGTCACAGCCAATTCTGCAAAGCAAGAGAAGGATTGTAGATTGAAGAGGAAGAAATAAGCTATGGTGTTTTGTGTTTTTGTTCATTTGTTTTTCTTTTGGCTTAAAGATCACACCAGGCAGTACTCAGGGCTTACCCATGGCTCTGCACTTAAGGATCACTCCTAGAGGGCTCAGGGGATCATATGGGGTTCCAGAGATTGAATCTGGGTAGGCTGTGTGCAAGGCAAGTATTCTACCTGTTGCACTATCACTCTGGCGCCTGAAATAAAGCTTTGTTTGCAAATAAAATTAATTTCATGTGGAAAATTCCAAAGACTCTACTCCCCAAAATATGTTTTTACTACAAATAAATAAATTCAGCAAAGTCACAGGTTGAAATCAGTATATCAATATAAATCACATTTCTATACAGCATTTATTAGAAATTGAAATTTTAGAAAACATTTACAATAGTGCTATGAGGCTGGAAATATATATAATGAAATACATGCTAAAGCCTATAAAGGCTTTAATAATAAAATAAATCAAAAATCTCATTAAGTAACGAAAGATATTGTGCTCAACTATTGGAAGTGTCAATGTCAGTTCTCTCAAATTGCCCTAGAGATTGAATGAAATCTCTTAAATCCCAGCAGAAATGGTTTTTGTAACAGTTGACAAAAGGCCTCTAAACTTTATATGAAAAGCAAATAAACTAGAATAGCTAAATCAGTTTTGAATAGGGACAAAGCTGGAGGACTTTGACTATTTATTATTTGGCGGTTTAAAACTGCAGGAATCAAATAGTCTGAAAGTCTGTTGTTGAAGGAATGACACATAAATCTCTAGAAAGAATTAACGGCCCAGGAATAGACCTATAAATGTATGGTCAGTGTAGTTTTAATAAAGGTACAGGTGCTGTCAAATGAGATTAATCTTTCAACCAATGAAACATTAATAAAAAGATCTTTATATAGTCCTTGAAGTTTAGTGAAAAAGAGAAGATGGTAAAAGATTCACTTACAGAAGTAGAGGAAGTAAGAAGATTCCCCCCAAAAAATAAAAAATAAAAAATGGCAGAGTGGATTATTGGAACACAGTTGACTATTCTGAGAAGCATTATATATTTTAGGAAATGTACATTCATTACAGGAAATGTATATGCATTATAAGTAAATATTCCAAGAACTTCTTAAGCACCCTATTATTCACAGAGCACTGTATTAGGTTGGAGTGCATTGTAAAGATTCCTCCAGGGAATCATATATAAACAATAAGCGAACAATGTAAGTGCCATGGAAACCCTCAGGAGCAGTGTAGCTAATATCTACATTTATTCAGCTAAGCTCTGGGTTGATGAAGAATGCTAATTGACTTAGAGTCTCTTTGAGGACTGAGAAATGGTTAATTTGATAGTCAGCTAAAATCTAATGTGGGATCTCTTCCATCTGCTGCCATTTAATAATTACTGCTGGCTCAAAGAATAGACAGGGAAGGAACTTGATAAGGAATTCTTTTATCCTTCCTTTCAACTGTTATTTGATCTGCTTTAAAGTGGGCATCTTCCTCTTGCCTCTAGATCTTCACCACTCAGTGCCATCACTGTCTCACAAAGAAAGCAGCTAAGACCATTTCTCAAAGATTGCAAAAACTCTATGGAAATGAAAAATCATGGTTTTTTTTTTGGGTTTTTTTTTTTTTTTTTTTGCTTTTTGGGTTACACCGGCGATGCTCAGGGGGTTACTCCTGGCTCTGCACTCAGGAATTACTCCTGGCAGTGCTCGGGGACCATATGGGATGCCGGGGATCGAACCCGGGTCGGCATGAGCCGGCCGTGTGCAAGGCAACGCCCTACCCGCTGGACTATCGCTCCGGCGGAAATGAAAAAATCATGTTTTTATTGTTTAAAAGCCCTGCAGTGATAATTCATGTACTTGGAAAAGAGTGCTTCTTGGGGTCTCTTTTTACCAGCCCTCTGTAGGTTTCTAATGAGAGATACATCCTCATCTGTCCTTGAGGAATAGTTCACTGCAACTGGTACTCACACTTTCCCTAAAGGAAGCATATTCCTGGGGCTGGAGCGATAGCACAGTGGGTAGGCCATTTGCCTTACACTTGGCTGACCTGGGGCTAGTCCCCAACATCCCATATGGCCTCCTGAGCATTGCCAGGAGTAATTCCTGAGTGCACATCCAGGAGTAACCCCAGGGCACTTCCGGGTGTAATCCTAGAAGGTCCTCCACCCCCAAAGAAGTAAAGGAAGCACTACTCATACTCTCTCCTCTGGCCTTCTATCATAGAGAGCATTGATGGAAATTGCCTTTCCGTAAACAGAATGGTGTCACTTAGTCTTCAGGTCCGTGATTAAGAAAATCCTGAGGAATATGTAGGCTTTCCCTGAGGAGTAAAGATAAAATGTAAAGAATGAAGATAACTTTATATTATGAGGAAACTGGTTACATAGTTGCCATGGAAATAGCATGTAGGCATTCAAAGCAGGAACTTATGATGGTCCATTATTTGTCAAATATAAATCAGATTTGTTGCTTTCATTCTCTTTCTTGACTTAAATTTAGTTTGGCCTGGATTATTGTGTAAAATATGCTCCTGCTTTAGTTGTATTGGCTTACTATTTGCAGAAAATGGGCGATAACAAGAAAGGGGCAAAAAGGGGCAAATATCTTATCATATTTATAAGATCAGATATTTAAGTGGTTCTAAAGTGATACTCAACAAATGATTCGTAAAGCAAATAGCACAGAGTACCTTTGACTGGCCCTTCCTGTGACATTCATAATTAGGAGATTTTTGTTTTGTCATTGGGCCACACCTGGTGGTGCTTACTACTGGTTCTGCACTTAAGGATTGCTCCTGGCAGGGCTCAGGAGACCATATATGGTCCCAGGGATTGAATCTGGGCCAACCACATGCAAAGCAAGTGCCTTTACCCACTATACTATCTCTCAAGCCCCCTAATATTTTTTTTCTTAAATAGTCACAATACTGAAAAATTGACACCAGCTGTTTATCTGTGAATGACTTAAAATTCTGAAGATGTATGGAACGAGAGTTTGATTTAATATATGTGATTTCACTTCATAAGTAGAATTGACACATGAACTCTTTCTGAATAATGATTCACTTCTCACAGGACATGTTAGCCTTTCATTTTTATGCTTTCTAAGTGAAGCATGATAGAAATGTAGAAAATGGCACATAAGAATTTCTATGAATAAAGAGAACATAACAGAATTTCCAAAGTTTAAGCTTTCTTTTCTGATTCCACAGAAGGCAGACAGGGTTTGGAATGTAGTTCGGTGATAAAGCACTTGCTTTGCATATGTGGAACCCTAGTTTCAATTCCCAGCACTGGGATTAAACTGGAGATGGCGGGGGGTGGGGAGGGGGCAGAAATACAATCCAAACTCTGCCTGCATTCTCTTGCTTTTTCGAAGACAATCAAATCAGGGCAATAGTAAAATCCAAAAATTATTAGGTTATGCTCTATCCATGAAAAGAGTGCTAGCCACTAATTCTAGTACTCATCTTTTGCAAACTTTGTTAGCCATTTCATTGCCCATAAGTTCATTATTGCCCTATATATTTTCTTCTCTCTTAAATTTCCTCTGAGACATATACTTTGTAAGCAGATAGCCTAGAGACTTAAATATCTTACTGAAATAGTAATTGGTTAATATATGGTCTAATAAATATAACAGTAATTTAATGGTTGGACAGGTGGGAAAGGACCTATCAGAAAAGTTTTGAATCAAAGTAAAAGACCTTTACAGAGGGCATTTTAACAAAACATTAAAGATGTAAGAAAACATAGATGACACCAGGAGTGATCCCTGAGCACAGAGCCAGGAGTAAGCCCCTGAGCACAGGTGGGTTGGCCCACATACTTAAATAAATGAATGGATGAAAAGTACAGGTACATGTATAATTTTTCCCCCAAATTTTATTACACCATTTTAGACATACATTGCAAGATGCTCATGCAGAGTTCTGGTTCCACAGTGTTCCATCACCCATCCCTCCACCCAAACCCATCTCCCATCACCAATGTTCCACCTTCCTCCCACCTTCCACACCTCAACTACTTGGCGGGTTCTGTATGTCTTCTCTCTCCTCTCTATCTCTCCCTTCCGCCAAACTTTCCTACACATCGTGGGATGCAGTGGATTAAAAGACATTACTGTTTCCACTATTTTGATGGATCGTGCGACCTGGGCTCGAACTGGTTTTGCTCTGTTAATCTGGTCGTGAGGTAGTATCCCAGCATCTCGACAGTGAAGGTGGTGGCTAGTGTGGTGGGCGAGTCTCATCTGGCTGCTTCCAGGACCCCCGGAGGTGATGGGTCCACTCCCAAACCCATCTGTCCTCCCGGGAGCCCCATGGTCAGCTTAGCCAGGGGAAAGCGGAGTTCCAGCTTCCCCAGGCGCATCCGAGGCCCGCGATGCTATCTACATGTATAATTTGACATCAAGATACTTGCAAAGATTGAATTAGGGTGTTCACTAAAGTATATTTATATTAGAGAAAATCTGGGACAACTTAATCACCAATATGATGGAATTAAGAAAATACTTTTTTTTTCTTTTACAAAAGATAAGATAAACAAGACTGACAGATTATTTTCTAATATGCTTAACATGGGCCAAACAGGCTTACTTTTTGTGTTATTTAACAGTTCAATCAAATTGCTGAGGGGTGGGGGGGTCTGTGCAGTACAAGGGACTTTAACTCAGGACCTCATGTGTGCCAGCGATACACTTCAACCCTTTAAAAGTGGATAGAGAAAGAAACTGATTTTTTATGTATTGATTTTGTGTCCTACAATATTATCTCTAAGTGTGTGTAACCATACATTTATAAACCAGCCTAGGCGATTTCAACCTAGAAGATCATATGATCTGCAAATAAAGATAGTTTTACTTTTTTTTGTTTAGTTTGAATACTTTGTCATGTCTTCTTGTTCTCTGGTTAGAATTTCCAGGACAGTGTCGAATATATGTAGCAGAAATATGGAATCCTTGTTTTATTTTTTTATTTTAGAGAAAAATCTCTCAGTATTTCACCACTGAATGTAGTGTTAGCTGTGGATTTTGCGGTATGCCCTTTGCTGTTTTCATCCCTGTTAGAAGTGAGACCTCCAGTTCCTCCATATTCTTTCCAGCATTTGACATTTTAACAGTGTCGTTTTAGTCAACTCAGTGTATAGTGGCCATTTTTTTTGCAGTTTTAATTTGCTGTTCATTAATGACACCATTTTTCCATGTGCTTATTATTTTTCCATGTGCTTGTTTTTTTAATACAAAAAAATCAGTGTCAGATAATAGTATAGTAGGAGTAATGTTCTCCTCCTTCCCTTCCCTCTGTTGATGTTGTGATGACCTGGCATCTCTCTCTCTCTCACACACACACACTTGTAGCCTTGGTTGTGAGTGCTCACACAGAGTTGAGCTGTGTACTGTGGGGTTCTACATCAGGTTTCAGTACTTGTATACTAGGCCACAGTGACTAGGGGGTTGCACTCCATTGAGTTGTTGTGCTCCTGTATCCTTTGGTAGTACTCACCGGCAGTCACTGTGGTGTTCTTCGGGGATAACACTCTTTCCTTGCAGTGCTCACACACAGCTGGCTGCAGTGTGGCCAGAAACCACTTGCAGCACTGGAGATCACAGTAGCAGTTTCCAGGATCACACTTAGTGCGTGCCATAGGACCAAGGATTTGACTCATGGCTTCACACGAGCACAGCAAATGCTGTAGTCACTGAACAATCTCTTGGCTTCTAAGTCAGTATTTCTTAGTATTTCTTAGTGCTTAATATTTTAATTATTTGATATGCCTTTTAATACTTTATATACTGGACATATAAAGTACTGGATGTACTCTAATAGTAAGGTGTTTACACCTTACTATTAAATGTGTTAAGACACACATTGTCTTAACATGTAATATATCACTGTATTACTGTCCTCCCGTTCATCATTGATTTGCTTGAGCGGGCACCTAGTAATATCTCCATATGTCCTGTCTCATGCAAGTAGAGCCCAAGGACATCTGCTTTCTCCAGGAACATAAAGAGCCTCAAACCATTCCATCAGGTCATGGGAATGAGGTCTATAATTGTTACTGGTATTTGGCATATCAAATACAACATGGGTAGCTTGCCAGGCTCTGCCGTGTGGGTAGCATACTCTTGTAGTCATCTCTAAATTCAGCATACTGATGAACCACGCGGCCGCAAGTGGCCGCTCGAGCCGGGCTGTGATAGGCTGGTGTGCTGGGTGGAGTTCTGACGAGGGGAAGTCCGCATGTGGAAAATGGAGGTCCTCATGGAGTGGGGTGTCGTCTGGCTTGTTGCAAGTCTCTGCAGGGGTGGCGGGCCAGGGCTAGAACCCGGCCTTCCCTCCAGGGCGCCTCTTGAGCAGCTGGGCACAAGGGAGGCCAGTAGCAGCTCTGCCCCATGTCTGTGAGTCTCTGGATCAGCGTACCTGGGCGGATTTAAAAAAAGACTGCTGCAGGGTGAATCTCTATGAGCCAGGCTGTGATAGGCTGGTCTGCTGGGTGGAGTTCTGACGAGGGGGAAGTCCGCATGTGGAAAATGGAGGCCCTCATGGAGTGGGGGGGGGGTCGTCTGGCTTGTTGTGAGTCTCTGCAGGGGTGGCGGACTAGGGCTAAATCCTGCCTTCCCTCTAGGGCGCCTCGTGAGCTACTGGGCACAGGGAGAGCCCGTAGTAGCTCTGCCTCATGTCTGTGAGTCTCAACATTATTAGTAACATGTAATGTATTTACTAATAATTTGTTAACATCTAAAGAACTAATAAAAATAATTTTTCTCACTATTGCTAGGTAAAAAATATTACAGTGTGGCCGGAGCGATAGCACAGTGGGTAGGGCTTTTTGCCTTGCATGAGGCCAACCCAGTTTCAATCCCTGGCATCCCATATGGTCCCCTGAGCATTGCTTGGTGTGACCCAAAAAGAAAAAAAAATTATAGTTGTATTTGGACATGGGTTAAAACATTGCTGTTATCAAGATGTGACGTTTTATCTGGTGGCATGTTTGTGCCTGTGTATGATACAAGTGATAAAGGTATGTACATTTGTCAGTAATTGGAGCATCACTATGTTTGGCTAATGATCTGAGGGCCCTTGGAAATTGAGTTGTTTCCGGCTGGCTGTAATTAGGATTGGATTGTTTCATGCATCAGAGCCATTAGAGTTGCTTTTATTCTGGGTCCCAGAGTTTTCTAGTTGTTCTGCTCATTTCCTGCAACTTCAAAGTACTCATCTCTTTCTCACCAGATATTTGAAAGAGTACAGAGACATGTAACCAGGTAGCCATTATGATTAGCTGCTTTCACTCTCAGATATCGAAATATAAAAGAATGGTTCAGAAACCTTGAAATAACCTAGTAAGTGCTACCTTGAAAAGTAATGCATTGAAGTAAAGATGTTTGAAGAGCCGGGGCATAATAGAATGGAGCTGGAACACTGTAGATCCCACAGTTCTCTCAGTTTGAAATATCTGGTAATGAATTTGTCAGCCCATCTTAATAGTTGTGGAACATTTGGGATTAAGTTTTATTCATTAAAACGTTTAGGCTTATGAAAGGATGTTCTGGTTTGTTTGATTTTATTTATTTGTTTACTTTTGCCTTTTCCACAGCACTAGTCTATGTTCTTACAGTATCTCTAATCCTGATCACAAATCTTGTAAACACATCTTATAGATGAAAACAAGGTTAAATAGTGTTTCTTGCCCAGAATCACAAAGCACAGTCAATAGTATCTGAACTCAAATTTATCTAATCCTAAAGTCCATAGTTTTTCTATTCTATCACTAGTTCCTATCCCAGTCCAACTAACATGGAGTTTCTGAGACTGGATAGTACAGCATATAAGATACATGCCTTGCCTGCAACTCTCCTGGATTTGATCCATGGCACCCCACATGGTCCCCCAAGTCCTGCCAGTAGTGATCCCAGAGCACAAAGCCAGGAGTGGTCTTGAGCACCGCCAGATATGGCCCCAAATAGATAAATAAGTAAATAAAACAAATTTCTGGAATTAGCCTAATGTTTTCCAGTAGCTCTTCAGGTCAGTAGTATGTATCTAAATTTAGAAACCAGTGACTAACCTGTGCTTTCTGATCTGATATTTTACTTCAGTAGAAAGGGCTGTGTAATAAAATAACACATTTTCCCTTCCAAGTGTGTGTGTGGGGCACAGGGGAGGTAGTACAACAGGAAAGGCTTTTCATACAGTTAACCGAGGCTTGATCGTTAACTGCTTTGCATGCAGTTAGCCGGGCTTGATCCATGGCGTCATCAGTACTCACCACCACGAGCACTGCCAGGAGTAAGCTCTGAGCACCACCAGGTCTGGCCCCAAAATGTAAAATGAACAAATAAATAAATACAGAAGTGTATGCAGTGTTGTCTATTTCTCTTGCCCAGACATAATTATTTAAAGCTTCTAGTGTAAGGTGGTATACCTTAAAACTTTAAAGCCTCTCTTTGGTACTTCACTTTCCAAAAATTAATTTTTTTTCACTCTTCCAAACAGTATACATAATCAGACACAACTGTGAAAAGAAAAGAGCAACACCGGCCAATATCCAATAGAAACATCTGAAAGGGAATTAAGAAGCTGATGAGAACCATAATCTAAAATACGGACAGGCATGGAATACTGTAAAAGTTACATGTGGGTGGGCCGGAGCTATAGTACAGAGGGTGAGGCACTGTCCTTGCTTGAAGATGAACCTGGTTCGATCCCTTGCACTACATATGTCCCCAAAACCCACCAGGAGTGGTCCCTGAGCACAGAGCCAGGGAGTAAGCCCTGAGCAGCACTGGATATCACCCATAAACCAAAATAATATAATAATTAAAAAGCCAAGTCAGCATCCTGGCATTGTCAATATCCAGAAGAATTAGGGAACCCTCAGACACCATCACATTATACTACCTATTGGCAATTATTCCCTTCCCCTAAAAAATGCTGCTGTAATCACTTAATCAGCATAAACTCACAATACACCTAAATAGAAATGAACTCATAGCCCTGAATCACGAAATACTTGAAGATAACTAAACTAGGAAAGAGGGTACCAAACCGTACAAGTGGGAGAACTGTTCCTGTCCCTAGGGAGTCAGAGGTGATAGAGAATGCAAAACGAACTTTGAAAAGAATAATTTCCTCAGAGATAAGCAAACTTAAACTGCATTAGTTACAAATAAATTAGAACAGAGGACAGATGCATGGTTTGATCCCGGCACCACGTATGCAGTGGCCCATGCCCACCCCCAAGCTCTTCCAGGAATAATCCCTGAACACTGCTGGGTTTGGTTCAAGTCTTCCCAATAAGAAGTAAACAAAAAAAAAATTAAATTAAGACTTTTGGGGAAGGGAGTTAGTGGTGGTGGATGCTAGCCCAGAGGTATTAGGGAAGCTGTTTGGAACCCTTTTAAGTTAAGAACAGTTTAAAAGAAAACACAAATTATTGGGGGGGGGGGGAGAGGCAGGAGAATAGGTAAGAATCAGGACTAGATCTTAAAATTTCAACATTTACCTTATTCTCGAATAAATAGATCAAGGCCAAGGTTGAGGAAAATACTTAAAGTAAACATAAAATACTTAGAATTAAAGAATTGTCTGCAAAATAGAAGGACTTTCTGAGCTGGAGTGATAGTCCAGTAGGTAGGGCACTTGTCTCGCACATGTCTTACCTGGCAACCCAGTGGTCCCCGAGTCCACCAGTGATCTCTGAGCACAGAGCCAGGAGCCAGTCCTGAACACGGCTGGGTGTGGCCCCCAAACAAAATAGAAGATCTTTCTTCGTGTGCATCCACCAAGTAAGGTGAATGAACAAAGACCCACAGTTCTTTGGATTTAAGAATTTTTAGACTTTTGTTATATTTTAGGATCCCTAAGAATCAGGACTAGATCTTAAAATTTCAACATTTACTTTAGACAAAAAATTTCTTAAGGTTTTTCTCAGCAAAGGTCATCTTAATGGTTATTCTCAGCAGAGGTCATCCTAATGTAGACCGTGAGGCTCTGGCTGGTATACTTTACTGGCAGTCTGGGGGCAGGGAGCATGCAAGTGTTTGAGGTCAAAGTCCAGATTCTACCCTCTGGTTTATGTCTCTGACTCCTAGAAAGCTTTCTCTTAGAAAGATTTTTATAAAAATAATGGAATAAAAATAATAGTTTTTTTCCTATTATTCACAATTCTTGATGCAAAAAGATAGGGGAAACTGCTGCTGAATGTAGAATTTTACATCTGCCAAACCATAAAACTGCCCTTTTTTTCTTCTAGTTTTCTCAGTTTTGTAAGAATCCTTTAGAAACATTGAAAGATACATGATCTAATCCTGATTTGTAGATTCTGGTGCCAGAGTTTTCACGGGGGAAGACAAGAGGAGAGCAATCTAGGAGCTTCAGGTTTGGACTTTGGTCAGCCACAGCCTCAGTTATGAGGCACAGGTGGGTACAGTGAGGGTGAATCTGAGTCTCTAAGTGGCATCAGTAAAAGGTTTCTTAGGGCCAGAGAGACAGCATCAGGCTTAAGGCACAGGGACTAGCCCCATTTCAATCCCTGGCACCACGCACTCTCCCAAGCACCATAGGGTTTATCCTAGAGGCCTTCGAGCATCTGGGTGGCTCACAGGAACCCCCCACTTTATTTTTCACTTTTAAAGCCATCTTTAATACTTGTACTCTAGGTTCTAAGTAGACACTAGAGTTAGTTCCTAGAGGTAAGAAGGCCCCAGAGGTCTGGGCCCCCAGTCTGGAAGGCCTAGTCTAGGTGATGGGCCCAGACCTGAAGAGACTCTGCTCTGCAAAACCCCAAAGAGGAGGACCCCTGGTGAGGGACTCCCAGATGAAGTGTATTCCGTTCTCCCAAGTTCCACAGCTGGGTGCCCCAGCCTCTGTCATCCCTCTACCTGGAACTGTCTGTGGCCTCAGGCCCGCCAGCAGCAGGCCTGCAAGCCTTCTCTCCCTGTCCTGCTAGCTGTCCTTTGGCTATTTAATGGCTGTATCTGTCTACCCCCCTGGCTCTGTTCCCCAGTTTCCTGCTTCCAGTGGAAAAGTCTGATGGAATCCTAATCACAACTTCTCAAAAGTCATGGTGGCCCACAGGTCCCCAGGTGACCTTACTTGTAGCTTTTCCTGCCCTCTACGTTGCCATCAGTTGTCTCTCCCATTAAAGTGTCGGCTCCTAGAGCTGGAAAGGTAGTCTAGTGGGTGCGGTGCTTACCTTTCATGGAGCGGACCCTGGTTGCAGTCTCTGGCAGTTCTGCCAGACCTAACAAACAAAGCAACAAGCAACAACTTATAACCTCCTGTGTTTCATTTTTAAGGATTTGTATTTTGCGAATCATTTTGTTGGGAATGAGGTGAGAAGAGTGTTACTGTCTGCCTGCTTGGCAGAATTCCAGAAACATAGATTGAAAATATAAAAGTAAACGCTAATAGAAAAAAATTTAATTGATGAGTCCAAGATTATTGAAAAGATACTTTAGCTTACATCTTTAAGAAATTAACAGAATAAAGTTGGAAGCTAGAGAAAGATTTGAATAATTCAGTTAATAAGCTTCATAATACAAACCATTTATTTCAAATAGAAGCTATCCATAAAAATGATTGCACAGGCGCAAGAGCTCGTGGGGTTAACAGGCACCGGCGCAGGATGCCCAGGCTCAAGCCCCGCAGCACTAGTCCCTCGAGCACCAGCAGGAGCCATCCGTGAGCCACGAAGTTGGGAGTAGTCCCTGCGGATGGCCATGTGTAGCTCCCCGCTAAACTGATTGCAAAAAGACAAGAAATATTTGAACAATGTGTAGCAGGAGCAAAATTATATGGACCATGTTCTCAGGCCATAGAAGGAATAAGTGTAACTTTAAAAAAAGCAAATGTCTCCGAGTAAAATTAAATGATAATGGGAATTAAGAAACAATTTTAGAAATGAGTGTTGCCAATATGGAAACCTGGTGGAGGAGCTGTCAAATTTTACTCAGAGGGACTATGTAATTTTAATGCATTTCTTAGGCTCTAAGAGGAATTTAAATGTAATCATTTGTAATCTTTTTTTAACATAACCTTAGAGAACTGTTTTAAGGCTTACCATCTAGTGGGAAAATGTGTATCTAAAAGTAATACTTTTATTTTTGCTATCAGACTTATTCATCAAGACCCTGAATGAACGGTTTTGCGGCTCTTTGTATTCCTGAAGCAACCAGATGCCATTGGGCCACACTGGCACGTGATAGGGTCAAATGGAAATATTACTGGTGCCCGCTCAAGCAAATTGACGAATAACGGGATGTCAAGTGATCAAATGATCTGTTCATGTGAAGTTAAACCTACTTCTTTAAAAATTGTGTTTATAGTATGACCCTGTTTCTTAAAAACCGTTTGAGTGGCTCGGGTAAAAAGGAAATGCCTAGTGTGTGCAAGTCCCTGAGTTCAGCCCATGGCTCCACCAAGACTAGCACAGAATTCTTAGGTCTGCACTTCTGGGAGTGGTCCAGGCCAAGGGACTTTAGCATCACAAGTAAAATACGTGAGCTCAACACTTAAAGAACCGATAAAGGAGACCAGGGAGAGAGCAGTATGGGCTGGAGCACATGCTGTGCGTGCAGGTTCCTCCCCTTGCAGCACATTGTCCCCTGAGCACTGCCAGGTGTAACGCAAAACCCTAAAAGCAAAGTGAAAAGGGAATGGTAAAATAATGCAAAGAAAATAAAGGTTTAATGTATAACTGAAACCTAATCATGAATAGTTTTGTAATTGTCTCTCTCACAGTGGTATCACTGTATCACTGTCTTCCCATTGTTCATCGATTTGCTCGAGTGGGCACTAGGAACATCTCCATAAGTCCTGTCCCAAGCATGTGTAACCCAAGGGCATCTGCTTGCTCCAGGGACAGGAAGAGCCCCCAAACCATTCTTCAGGTCATGGAACTGAGGTCCATAATTGTTACTAGTTTTTGGCATAACAAGTAAATAAATGCTCAACATGAGAGCCTTCTACTGAGACTATACCACCTACACGGCAGAGCCTGGCAAGCTGCCTGTGTTTTATTTACTTATTACTTTACTTTTACTCACAGTGTTATAATAAAATAATTTTTTAAATGAAAGGAAGGAAGGAAAGAGGAAAAGAGAGAAAAAGGGAAAAAGAGAGAGAAAGAAAGAGGAAAACAAAAGAAAGAATTAAATATCAATCAAGGGATACGGGATGTTCCTCAGTATATATGCTCTGGGTTCCTATTCCAGCCACTGCAGAAGGACCGAAAAATAAAAAAGAAAGAAAGAATTTATTGGACCCAGTGAAAATATGATGAAGAAAAAACAGGAGAGGATAATTAAATTCCAAGTTCCGAAGAGAGAATTGATATAAATGAAAATTTAATAAGGGATATTGAGTAAAGTCAACAAAAAGAGTCAAAAGAATAGAAATGAGTCAAAGCTGTTAAAATGGAAGTTAGACAAAAGAGAATCTATTTATGATTTGAATTCATGAGGTGGAAAAACAAAGCAATAAAATTGTGAGAGAAACTTTGCAGAAATAATGTTAAAATAATCTGTAGGAAACGTAGAAATTTCATCATTGGTAATCAGGTTTAAGACATATACTAGAAAACCATGGTCTTAATTTATTTGGGAGGCTTTGGGCCACACTGGCTGTGATCAGGCTTGGTCCTGGAGCTGAGCTCAGGGATTACTCCTGGAGAGATTGGTGGATCATATGTGCTGTTGGGGATCAAACCTGGATGGGCTGCGTCTAAGTAAAGTGCCTGAGCCACTATACTATCTCTTTGGCACCCAAGCAATTAGACTGGATGGTACATGAAATGTCACAGACACTTCAGGAAAAAAAACAAAACAAAAATCACAGCTAACTGCTTGTACAGATTTAAGAAAATTCTACCTACATTTGACTCTTCAGATGCAATAGATAGACAAAGAAATAATGGATGGATGCTTTCAAGTTACCCCAGGAGAGTTATGGAGTTTCGAACACATTGGTGGTGGTGGAGGGAAAGTAATTTTGCACACAGCAAACAAAAAATAGAATAATATTGTAGGCATGTTGCTTAAATCATAATAAAAATACCACTTTTTTATTCAGAAATAATGAGAAGGTTTAAATGAATCACAGTATTACTTGAACAGCAAGGTTGATTAATTAAAAATCTATGACGAGGGAAGAGGGGAGGGAATTTGGGGACGATGGTGGTGGGAAATGGACATTGGTGGAGGGACGGAAGCTGGAACCCTGTATGACTGAAACCCGATCATGAATATCTTTTAAAGTGTATATCTCACAGTAGTATAATAAAAAAAAAATTTATCAAGCCCAAAAAAATCTATGAACTAGATCTTACCAATTTTGGGGGATGAACCCAGAGCCATGGCAGAGCCTGGCAAGCTACCCATGGTGCATTTGATATGCCAAAAACGGTAACAATAATGGTCCTCACTCCCAACGAATGGAGTCGTTACTGGCACCTGCTTTAGCAAATCGATGAACAACAGGAAGACAAGTGGTACAAGTGAAGTGATACAAATTTGAGGGTGCAGATACATGCTTAGAATGTGGGGGTGCTTAGAATTCACCGTGGAGACAGTTTCCTCTGTTTCTGAAGGGCTCTATTATTTTCGCCTCCCCACCCCACCCCCCACTATTCCATAAAGAGGCAATAAATCTGAATTAGTCTTTAAAAAAATGTGGGGTACTTGGATTCAGTCTCCACCCAGAACTTCCCCAGAGCACTGCAGGGTATGGCCCAAAACTAAAATAACATAGAATGAAAGTTGAAAAGCTTAGATTAATATGAGAAATTGAAAGAAAATATGACTGAAATATAGAGATTTGTACAATTATAAAAATTTTTTATAATTTTACATTACTAAATGAGAGAAAACTTAGATTCAATATGAAATATTGTGATATTTTATTCAAATTAAACTAATTTTTAATGTAGAAAATAACAGGTCGAATTAACTAATTTTATGAGACTAAAAAGAAGTGTTAAGATTTTGTCCTTACAGTAACCCAGATTTTATGAGTCCTAGGAAATTTTTAAAGAAATCTCATTTGTACTTGCCTGATTCTATAAAGATGACAGGGCTCAGCCCAGAGAGTGGTACAGTGGGTGAGGCACTTGCCTTGCACATAGCTGAGTTTCAGTTTTCAGTGCCACATATGATTTCCCAAAAAAAGACATAAGGAGTGATCTTTGAGCACAAAATCAGGAATTTTCCTTGACACTTTGGATGTGGCACAAAAAAAAAAAAAAAAAACCAGCAACAAAACTATAGATAGGACCTTGCCTTACTAATTTTATGTTGTTAATATACCTTTAATAGCCAAATTGTGGCCAAGTTTGGCCATTTTTACTGATTCAGCATTGAGGGCATGTGCTTTCCTGCACAAGGATCAATTCAAGCCCCAACATCCCATAGCTGCCCCAAGACTTTCAGCCGGATTGGCCAGGTAGTGCCTGGGGCCTCAAACCCCAGCTTTAGAGGCTTTTCCCCACTCCCAGCAAAGAAAGAGTAAAGAAAAACAGAAAGATCATTTCAATAATTCCCTGAAAGAGTATTAAATAAGATGGAAAGTATGGTTTGGGTGTAGGGAAAGAAAACCAGATCAATGACAAAGTAGAGATCCTGAGACCCATGTAGATTTCTCAGTTTATGTATACAGTCAATGTGTGGTCTTTTTAAATCCATTTTTTAAAGAATATATTCCTCTACAATGGTATGCATTTAGGAAGATATACGAACTCTCTCATGACATTTATAAAAATTAGTTATAAATGTAATAAAAATGTAATTATTAAAAACACTTGAAAGATGTGAAAAATGTTTATGACCGTGAGATAAGGAAGGTTTTCTTATTAAGCTATTAAACTGAAAGGCCATTTTTTTTAAATAAGTTTAGGGTGAGAGTGATATCACGAAGAAGAAGACACTTGCGTGCACACAGAAAACCCCAAGTTTGATTCCCAACACCACATGTGGTCTCCTGAGTCCCTCCAGGAGGGATCCCTCAGCACAATACCAGGTGAGTGTGACCCAAACCACCCCTATAAAGAATGATAAGTTTAGATAAATCAAAAGAGTCAATGTCAAAGAAGGTATCTTTGATAAATTAAAGGATAAGGGCTGGGGCGGAGCGATAGTCCAGCGGGTAGGGCGTTTGCCTTGCACATGGCCGACCCGGGTTCGATCCCGGCATCCCATATGGTCCAGGAGTAATTCCTGAGTGCAGAGCCAGGAGTAACCCCTGAGCATCGCCGGGTATGACCCAAAAAGCAAAAAAAAAAAAAAAAAAAAAAAAAGATAAAGGCTGGCTGAAAAATGATTTTGGGGGAGGCCAGAAAGATATGACAGGGGTCAAGGCACTTACTTCATCCTGCCAACTCCAGTTTGAATCTCAAGCACTGTCAGGAGTCACTCTGGAGCATTCCAGCTGGACCTGAGTAGAAACACTCTCCCCACCCCAATAATTGTACTGGGCATAACAGAGTCTTTATAGCTCTACTAGCAAAATGGACAGAGGAATTAGGGAAATGAAACCTTTAAAGAGCATAGAATTGTTTTAGTCTATTTGTAAATAAAGTGTGGACACATCTGCAGTCCTGGGGCTGTGCTGACTCCATACGTGGAAGTGACTCCTCGTGGTGCTTGCGTGAGAATGAAACCCAGGGCTTGCACATACAAGCAAGCAGTACTGTTGCTCAGCCAGCCACATCCCCACACTCTTGGCAGGGCTCCTTTAACATGATATAACCAATGGTCGAAAATCAGGTGGGCTGGACATGTAATGCGATTTCGAGACAACCGCTGGGCTAGAGCCGTTACCGACTGGATCCCACGGGATGTCAAAAGATCACGTGGCCGCCCACCTACAAGATGGTCAGACTTCCTTGTAAAGACCCTGAAGGAACGGTTTGAGGCTCTTCATATTCCTGAATCTACCAGATGCCATTGGGCTACACTGGCACGTGATAGGGTCCAATGGAAATGTTACTGGCGCCTGCTCGAGCAAATCGATGAATAACGGGATTCAAGTGATCAAATGATCAAGTGATAACCAATGGTTGCAAAGTATAAGGAAAAGTTCATATACCCTTAAGAATTGTGAGGTGGTAAATTGTAGAGCCGTTCTTTCAAGAATTTGGCAATATTTTCTGTATCCCTTAGAAGTTATAAAGAGCTCTGAAATATATTTTTATGTACTCCTAAAACTGTTGCTTTATCCTTATTTTACCTGAAACAAAATACAGTTAGGTTGGTAGAATTAGTGGGGGAAATGAAAGAAAATTCATCTGATTGTGGACTTATTTTCCCACTTTAAGTATGAGGGATTTTGGAGATTTGAAGAGCAAGAAAATTTGTAAAACTGTTATCTCAAAGTGGTAAACATATAGGAAGAGTTGCTTTGGTTTCTGTGCCTGTCAAGGTTAAATCACTGTTAGAGACTTAGATTTTTTAAATTGCAATTTAGGTAGCATGGTCACAGTGATACATGGTTACAGTCGAGTAGTGTAGCTCAATTGCTTCCATGTACAATGAACTGTACTTTCACACGGCCAGAGTGCCCAGACCCTCACCACTGTCCTTATGCCACTTCTGACCCCCTCTTCTTCCTCCACTCTCCACTCTGCTCTGTAACCTCAGTTTTGCAAAGCCGAGGTTGGTCCTTATATGGTCCATTCCCTTATTTTGTTTCTCTAGATATTACTGACGGTAAGATCTTCTGATATTTGTTCTTCTCTTCTAATGTATTTCACTCTAACATGAAGACCTTAGGTTCCATCCAGGTTAAGGTGAATTGTGTAATACTCACTGCATAATATTCTGTTGTGTATGTCTACCACAGCTTCTTTATTCACTTAATTATTGTGGGACATTTGGTCATTGCACTTAGTACTGCAATGAACATAAATGTGCATACATCTCTTCCAATTAATGTTTTTGTGTTCTTGGGGTAGTTGCCAAGAAATGGAATTGCCGGCCTTGTGGAAGCTCTCTATTCTTAGCTTTTAAAGTGAACGGTACATTTTAGATGCATGAAGTCAGCAAAACAGTTCGGCTTTGTTTTCCCCTTTGGTGCTATTGAGCTATTGATCTACTCAGAGGCAGGCCTAGATAAGCTAATGATTGGGTTGCTGTTACTAGTAGAGATGGGAAAAATAAGAGAGTTCTCAAAGTGAAAAACATGATTGTTCATGAAATTTAATCTAAAGAGGAAACTCAGAATACTGATTAAAATAATATAAGCAATTTTCTTCTTGGTTTTATATCCAAGTATCATTGGAGTTAAGAGTCTGTATTTTAATCATACATCCCTGGTGAAATATGATTTATAGAAGCTGTAGCCCATGAAACATTTACTATAGCTTTTAACTCATAATAGTAGGTAGTATTAGAGCAAGTATCTGTATTTGTTCACATTTCATAGTGTATTTTAAACATGGGTAAGGGTACTTACAAAAAATGAATCATGTATGTGAACCTTATGGGAAGATATTAATAATCAGAACGTTATTGTGACTATAATGATCAAAGGAAGTAAAACTTTTAAAATATTAAATAAAAAAACACTGCAACTGCACTGTATCTGCATGCATTATAATTTTTCATGTATCGTAACTACAGTGCTCAAATATTTAATATTTTATTCACTTCTTTTATTTACTTTCTTTGCTATTGACCAGTCCTCCTGGGATATTTCTGACATTTTAAATCAGTTTGTATATTTGGTTGTGGAGGGAGTGTTTGAGCCACTCTTGGAGTGCTCAGGGGATCACGTCGTGCTGAGGATCGAATCCAGGCCTTCTTCATGGCCTATAGCAGAACATACACACTCTGCTCTTTACGCTCTGTCCCCTGTGCTCAATCTGAATGTCTTAATTTCAGAAGTTTACCCACATACAAAGAGTTAAACTCTGAAATGTTTTTTTTCTGGAAGAAAACACTGGGTTGGGGTTTTACTTGGCTGGTTTGTCAAACTGTCAACTTTGAGGAAATTTGTTTCTCCACCTGCCAGCTCTGTGCCATCTTTCGTTCCCTAGGTACTGCCTAATTATGCACTTGCAGCTCATTCTAAGTAGAGCCTAACCTTTCATTTCAGCTGCCTCCTTTTGCTTGGAAAGCCTTTGCAGTTTTTCTTTATTAAATTAAATTTGCACCTCTCCTGAAGGGTTTGATGAAAAGTGAACTGAGTTGGCTAAACCACTAAAGATTTCTTTCTTCTTAAAGCTTCTATATGTATCTTTTCTGATATTTCGTTTCTGAGCTTTGGACCGAAATAAATGCATAAATTGCTGGCGCCTATATTTTTCAAACTACTAAATATATTATAAGAAAGGTTAGAATGATTTTCTACAATCTACTCTTTGTTAATTATTTTACAGTGGGGAACTTTTAAAAAGTGCCTTATGTCATCATGTACTTTAATTATTAGATGTCTTTAGATGGTGCCTAGGGATTATTATGTATATTACTATTTTTACTTTCTGACAGTTTAAATCAGTATATACAATTTAAGCCAACACTAGTCTGAGTTTCAGGAAATAAAGAGTACAAAATAAGGTCCTAGATATCATTTCATTTAAAATATTTATATTTTGCTCCTGATTTTGCTTTTCATGTGTTACTATTAGTACTGCATGTTGTACATCAAATTATGCTTTTTGCTGTTTTAAAATATAGTCCACCCTTAGCTGTTTCTGTTTCTTTGCTCTGCTGTTTCTCTCCGCCTTCTCTCTAATACTAAGTAATCTTTCCTCATTGAGACTCCTCTCAAATGTTATTGCTTACACGATGTCCTTCCAGACACCTTTATCCATTAAGTACCTTATTACCAGGCTTAGATTTGACTCTGTTCTCAATTTATGTTTTGGAAAATGTGCCCCCTTACTTGGAATTTGCCTTTTCGGAGTGGTGTCTTAAATTTTGTGTGCATTATGTCAGGTTGTACATGTAGTGTTCAGAGAACACTGTCTCTTCAATTAAAGGCCTGGATTGTCAGAAGGAAAATAACCTGTGACAAAAAAGTCAAGAAACCTAAGAGAAGTTACTGAAGGATCTTGAGCTGTGTCTCCTACTGGGACTGTGAGGTAAAACCAGAGTGGGCACTGTGAGAATTTTAAATTCCATTTTTAGATGGGAGTTTTCTTAAAGCGAATAAATACAGGAGATTTGACAGCCTTGGATTTTTCTCTGCTTATAATAGTTGCTGTTTCCTTCATTTTATGAATAAATCATCCTTTTCATACAATGGAACAAAATTGCTTCCAGTCCAAAAGTGTTTCCTGTGTTCTTAAAATATGAGTATCTCTGTAGGGGGTGGGGAAGGTGAAGATAGTTTAAGCAGCCGCACTCAGGCCAAGCATGTGCAAGGCCCTGAGTTTGATCCTTGAATCTGCACTGCCCCCCCCCCCCGTGCCTCTGGATATAACTCCAGTGGCATTTTAGGACTGTCATGGCCCTGAACACTAGCTGCCATCAGGACTGAGCCACCAGATAGAAAATTGCTCCTCAGCAGGTTACCCCTATTAAAAAAAAACCCTGTAGGTGATAATGAGCCATATTGTAAAAGAATAGAAAACATAGACATTCCACTGATTTGCCTAACATTCCTTATAAATACTTTTGGGACCCAGGATGTTATTTTCATTCCCAGAGGCTTGGCTGCTGATCTCTGCTAATACTCAGATTCTTGGAATGGATTCCTCAAGGACTGGCCAACAGAGAAGGGAAAACATTCTGAAGAGCTGTTAGAATGAAAATCACTGGATAGTCTGATAATATAATGACGAAGACTTCTAGAGGCATTGCGTCCGAATCATAGATAAGCCATATTGTAGTCTTCTGTTTCAGAACCAAATCTCTTAGATAATAAGTCTGATTTCACCAGCAGAGGACCTAAAGCCAGGATTATCTTACGATGAGTGCTCAGCCCTAAATACTTTTAGGAACCCATGGAATGGTTTTAGTGACTTGAATATCAGAAGGGAAAAATGAACTTGAAACATAAACAAAATGTTATAGCATATGACATTAATGTACTTTTTTCATACTATGGGAGTCATAAAGTGTCCTTTTATGAAGACTTATGGTGCGGAAGAACCTGTCAAAACTGTCTGGGGCCATCAGAATCCTTCAGTGAGGACCTACTTTTATCCTACAAACCTCTCAAGGCTGCTGCTAACTCAGAAAGAGCAGCAATTTGGGGCAGAAGCATGTCATTTGATCCCGGTTCTTCTCCCTCTCAGCATCTGAGTATCTTCAGATCTATCAATCGAGGAGTTTGCACAAACTATCTGTGCAAACTACTTTTTGTCATTTTTGTTGAGAAACTGTGATTGACAGTACTGTTAATTGGACCTTTCATGCATGCAGTGTTGCAGTGGCAACCCACGTCAGAGTGCTGGCTTTCCTCCACTGCTGTCCCATCCCTTCCCCAGGTAAGCTCAGTGCTAGAGACAAAATATCCAGTTCTGATGCTTTTGGCCATTTGTTATTCCCTTACTCTGCTTATTCATACCCCACATATGAGAGAGCTATCTCTTAGATTGTGAAAGTGGTAATACCTGTGTACTCATAGATGGATAAAACGAAGCTAAAATTCCACAACATTGTAAATCAATGATGAGTTGATAAAAAGTTTTTCAAAAACTGTGCATTGTTTTTACAGATATAGAAATCTAAAAATTATATAAATAATTCCATGCATACATTTTTAAATGTATATGGAATAGATAAAATGTACAGATATAAGGTTTCATAAAAACACAGAGAAAATTATTTAAATGTTAAAGGAAAATGTGACTATGTCTATAAAAGTTTAAAATTATGTTTTATCCAAAAGGGAAATGTTGGGTTTTTGTTATAAGTATCTGCATTAGTACTCTCGAGCTCATTCACCAACGTGGCAAGGCACGAGCCTCAGGCGACCAAATGCTAACGTCCAAGCTCGCAAAGCAGTGCAGAGAAGCGATAAAGAAAGACCTCAAAGAGAGAAGAGCAGAAATACTGGAAGGTGCAGCAGAAGCCGGAAAAGCATTTGCAACGCCCGCCTGTCCTTCGCCAACTCTAAGATCAAGATGATTGCCCTCCAATGCCCTGATGGATCTATCACATCTTCCAGAAAGGCAATGGAGAAGATTATCCATGATTTCTACTCAGATCTCTTTGATAGCCACGCCCACCTGCCCACATACCAAATTCCGCAGGATGGATATGTCGCTCCCAAAGTTCTCCCTTCTGGAATCCAACATGCCATTTTGTCAGTAAAGAAAGGAACAGCATCCACACTTTTATTTTCATAGCAACACTATTCACAATAGCCAGAACCTGGAAACAACCAGTATGCCCGAGAGCTGATGAATGGATAAAGAAGCTGTGGTACATCTACACAATGGAATACTATGCAGCTGTTAGGAGAAAATGAAGTTATGAAATTTGCCTATAAATGGATGGACATGGAAAGGATCATGTTGAGTGAAATTAGTCAGAAGTAAAGAGAGAGATATAGAATGAAGACATTTATTTGCATGACAAATATATATATTATATATATATCTTATATATAATATATATACACACACACACACACACATACATATTATGGCACCAAAATCCAATGTCAGGTGAAACATGGATCAGGAGGTCTTACCAAAACTGGGAATTACCTCAAACGTGTGGGAGTCAGAGGTTAGGTAAGACAGAGAAGGGAACATGTGTGAATAAACGTCAAAAGGGCTAATACCAATCTAGAACTGAGCATTAAATACAGGCAAAAAAAATGCACATGATGGCCTCTAAGTGTATGTAGTGCAACCCACAATATGTAAGAGAAGGAAAAGAGATAGAAGGGAGAGAGAAAAGAGATAAAGAACCTGCCATGGAGGCAGGCTATGGGAGGGGAGAGGGAATTGGGGACATTGGTGGTGGGAAATGGGGCACTGGTGGAGGGCAGGGTGCTGGAACACTATGTGACCGAAACCTCCAAACATAAAACAATGTTGTAATTGTATATCTCACGGTGGTATAATAAAATATTAATTAAAAAAAAAAAGAAAGGAACAGCACCAGGCCCAGACAAAGTCAGACCTGAACACCTGAAGAATCTGTCGTCCATACTCATCAATACACTGGCTCGGCTCTTCACATGCTACCTGTCCAATTCATGGTGCCCTCCCAATGGAAAACCAGCAGGACAGTTCTACTGTTCAAGAAGAGGAGACATTCACAACATTGGCAACTATTGCCCCATCTGCCTGTTGTCCGTCATCTACAAGCTGTTCACCTGAGTCATCCTGAACAGGATTGGCAGAACATTAGATGAAGGACAACCATGCGAGCAAGCTGGCTTCCGAAAAGGATTCAGCACAATCTACTATATCCACACAGTAACCAAGCTCATTGAGGTTTGTAGGGAGTTCAGGATGTCACTCTGTCTCATGTTCATTGATTTAAAGAAAGTCTTTGATTCTGTGGAGACCGCGGCGGTTATCAAATCCCTAATCAAACAAGGTGTTCAAACCCAATACATCAAGATCCTTTGTGAGCTGTATTACAGATTCACCACCAAGATCTCACCATTCTACAAGGAAGTCATCATTGATGTCAAAAGAGGGGTTCGACAGGGTGATACCATTTCACCAAAACTCTTCAGCGCCACCCTCAAGAACATCATGCGACAATTAGAATGGGAAGGAATGGGAGTGAAGATAGATGGTCGGCAACTACACCACCTCTGCTTCACTGATGACATCGTTCTAATAACACCAAACATTAGCCAAGCGGCACAAATGCTGGCTGACTTCACCGAGAATGTGGAAAGATAGGTCTAAAGCTGAATCTCAACAAAACTATGTTCATGAAAAATGAACTAGTTCCAGAGGCCCCATTCACTCTCAATGGAACAAACATCTCTGAATGCAGCAGTTATGTATACGTAAGTCAAGAAGTCAACATGATAAACGACCTAAAACCTGAGCTGCGCAGAGGAAGAGAGCGGCATGGATTGCCTTCAAAAGCATCCTAGAAATAGTGAAAAAGACAAAGAACCTCCGGATCCAGACACATCTCTTTGACTCCACCGTTCTCCCTGCATTAATATATGCCTCAGAGACGTGGGCCCTACGAAAGCAGGATGAGAACGCTATTCGGGTCTCCGAAAGGGGAATTGAAAGAGCTATGCTTGGAATATCACGCCTCACTCAAGTGAGAGAAGGAATCCGGAGTTCTGACCTCCATTGCTGTTCCAGAGTCAGGGACGCTGTCTCATTTGCCAAGGCATCGAAAATCAGATGGGCTGGACATGTAATGGATTTGGAGACGACTGCTGGACTAGAGCTGCTGGACTAGATCTGACTGGATCCCACGGGACGTCAAAAGATCACGTGGCCACCCACCTACAAAATGGTCAGACTTATTCAGTCAAGACTATGAACAAACAGTTTGAGGCTCTTCGTATTCCTGAAACAACCAGATGCCATTGGGCTACACTGGCAAGTGATAGGGTCAAATGGAAATGTTACTGGAGCCCGCTCGAGGAAATTGATGAACAGCGGGATGTCTAGTGATCTAGTGATCTATTGATCTGCATTAGTAAGTAAAAGAAAATTTCTATAGATATAAAAAGAAAGCCAAGCACCTAAATAGATATAGAAAACATAGTCAAAATGAATTAAACATTATTTATTATTAAAAAATCCCTTATCATGTTAGGAATAAAACCTTCTCTTAATCTATAGTGGGCAACCAAAAAGCATGCCATGGTGACGTACTCGATGGTGAAGTGTTGGGAGGTATGTATTGTCTTCTAAAGAAACTCATTTAATGCTCCTTATGAAACTGGTTTCAAGGTTATGAATTCCTTAAGGTGTTGCTTGTCACTAAAGTTTTGTATCCTTCAAAACTGAATGATAATCTAGCTGGATAGAGTATTTTTTAGTGAGGTGTTCATGTCATGGAGGGTTTTCGGGGTTTTGTTTGTTTTTGACTCTGCAGCCACACCTGGCAGTGCTCAAGGTTTACTTCTGGCTCTGCATTCAGGGATCATTCTTGGTGGGCTCAGGGGACCAAATGTGGTGCCAGGAATGGAACCTGGGTCCACTCGTTTGCAAGGCAAGTGCCCTGTTTGCTATACTATGTCTTAATCCCTCATTGTATTGTTGGATTTTTTTTGGTTGTTGTTGGTATTTTTTTGTTTTCGGGTTTTTTTTTTTCCTTTTCGAGTCATACCATGTGATGCCCAGGGATTTTCTCCTGTGTCTGCAGTCAGGAATTACTCCTAGTGGTGCTCGGGGGATTATATGGGATGCCAGAGGTGGAACCCAGGTTGACCACATGCAAGGCAAAAAATCCTTCCACTGTACTATTGCTGCAGCTCTCTGTTTGTGTGTGTGTGTGTGTGTGTGTGTGTGTTTTAATCTATATCCCAAGTTTCTTCTGGCCCATAGTTTCATTTGATTGATGTATTGTGAATCTTGTGGGATTTTCCTTGTATTGTTCTCGCTTCTTCTTTCATCTTGCTGCTTTTAGTATTCTGTTTATGTCTTTGACTTATGTCATTCTGATTATAATATGCCTTGTGTGTTTTTCCATTTAGTCACATTCTTGCAGACATCATTCAGGTCTCTTGGATTTGTGTACCTGTTCTCAGGAAATTGTCTATGATTTATTTAGTTAGTGCGTCATTGAATCTCCTTCCTGTTGCTCTGGGACTCTGTGATTCTTATATTTTTCTTCTTGAACTCATCCCATAGTTCTCTGCTGTGTTGTCATTTCTTTTCAGACATTTTTTTCCCATCTTCTGTTGTTTTCTAGAGGTTTTATGTGTCTTGGAGGTCACTGATCTTTCCCACAGCTACTGTTGTTCTGCTGCTTAGTCTTTCTATTACTTTTTTTAAAATTTCTCCTGCTCTCCCTCTTTCGCCTCTGTCACTTGTGATTATAGTTTTCTCATTTCTGCTCTCCTATTTTCTTGTGTTTTGCTGACTTCATTTCTTTGAGCTCATTAAACATCTTTAGTATGATGTTACTAAAGTCATTACCAGAGAGGTTGCAGGGCTAATTGATACTGGTCGTCTTCATGCTATTGGTCGATTACTTTGAGGCTTCTCCTTTTGTATTTTCTGTGTCCCGGGGGTGACTCTTGGAGAACCTTATCAGGGTCCAGGTAGGTTGTTGCTCTTTTTCTTTCCCTGCTGGTCCTCACTCAGCAACAGGAGGTTTAAGCATGTGCAGCATGAAGTGCATTGAATAGAGCTTACAATGGCTACACAGTATAGGATACAAGCAACAATAAGCAGACGCAAGGGTACGGATATGGGTCTGCTGAAATGGCAGAGCTCAGCTTTGGAGGACTCAGGTAGAAGGGTTAAGCTGTCTTAAATGAAGTCCTCCATCAAAAGGCCTGGACAACTTCCAAGCCAAAGCAGCTTATCATTGTGTTGTGAATTAAAGTATTGTTAGCGATGTGAGTAGATGCAAAGCAGGCCTGTAATCTCTGTATCTTTTGAGTTCAGTTAGAAGTGCAAGTTGGGAAATGATAGAACATGTGGTATGATGTGAATGGTAAGAAGATTAGTAATAGTAAAGTGTCTCATATGTTGTAGCTGTAAATAATATGTACCATAATGATATCTAAAGAATATGAGTTTCTTTTCTTTTTTTTTTTTTCTTTTTGGGTCACACCCGGCAATGCTCAGGGGTTACTCCTGGCTCTGCACTGAGGAATTACTCCTGGCGATGCTCGGGGGACCATATGGGATGCCAGGGATTGAACCCGGGCCGGCATGGGCCGGCCGCATGAAAGGCAAACGCCCTACGCGCTGGGCTATCCCCCGCCCAGAGTTTATTTTCTTAATCTAAGGAGATCTATGTTTACCAGGAAAAGTATTGTGGAATTAAAAAAAAAGTTTTCAAACATAAAAACCAACAATATTTATGAGGTGATAGTATATATTAAGTACCCAAACTGCAATTTTATAAATTACAAGCTTCTAAAGATTCAGCCCAGAGCCTTTTAAAATTGTTATGTTGTTTATGAGGTTTTGTTCTTCTGTGTCTAATCCAAAATGTGCTGTTTTAAGAAAATAAAGCAATAATTCTCTTCTACTTCCTTTGTCCATTTATTAAATTATCTTTGGTAAATGGTTGGTTTAATTTGATGTTCCTTCTCTAGGGGATGGATCTCTATATCACTTAGGCTACTACAATCTTTTTTGCTTAGGGATATACATACCAAAAGTTGGAATGATTTAGTGGATCCCTACAAAACCTATAATTAGAAGGCTGAATTTGAAAAACAGATCTTACAGAGTAACAAACAGCTTTTAGATTGCCTTGATTATTGTTTTTACAGCTTGTTTCCTTTAGTATGTATCAGAATATCAGAAGCACAGTTTTTTGTTTTGGGGGAGTATCACACTTGGCAGTGTTTAGGACTAATGATTGTGCGTAGGGATCACTCCTGGGTGGTGGTTAGGATCTAACCAGGATCAGTCATGTGCAAGTCAAGTGCCTTAATCCCTGAACTATTTCTCTGGCCCACTCCTGAATGACAGAGACAGAGACAGACCAACCCCACTCAAAGCCCCCATTTAGGAGGGCTAACCCATACATCTATGTGTCATAAAAGATCCCAGGTGATTATGATCGAGATTGAAAGCTAAAAATTGATATGAGAGAGAGAGAGGGAGAGAGAGAACTATAGTTTAGAACTGCAGTGTAAGATGAAAGCAGCATTTAATCTGGAATTAGACCTGAGCCCAGAGTCCAGTTTTGTTTCATGTAGCTATGTACAAATCTAAACTAGGTCTATGAACAAGTTACCTAATCTCCTGAACATCACTTTCCTTGTCTCTAAGATAGATAAAGGTAATCACAGATAATAAATTTTTAAGATGCCTGACAAATAGTAAGTGATTGCTGGTATTATTTTTACTGCCATGGACTTAGCTTCAGTTTTCATCTTGATTTATGAAGAATGAGTAGAGTTTTCATAATAGCTCTTATCTTTCTAAATCGAATATACAAAAACATTCAGTATATTAATTTTATTTCTTTTATTTTTTCATTTTTTATTAAAGAACTCTGATTTATAAAGTTATTGATAGTTGCATTTTAGGCATGTAATATTTACAAACACCAATCCCACCACCAATGTCAATTTCCCCCACCAGTGTTTCCATATTCTCTCCCCACCCCTCCACATCTTCTCTTTTAGTTAGACTAACTTTGGCCTTCAAACCAAGTTTGCATTTGGACTACTAAGAAAACAGTGACAGAAAACCAGTGGCATCTTGGTTTTCATTTTCCCTATCATTCTGTGGTATAGTGAATTTTATTTCTGAACTCATGTTTAAAGAACATGCAGATATATTGATTATTGAGAATTTGGGACATACATCTTTTAATTATAGGACCGTAGCATAATGGCTTTTGTCAAAATGAGGGGGGGGAGAATATCCAGTACTGTGTGGTGTTAACTTCATCATTGCATGTTTATATGGTTAATCTGGATTTGTAGATGATGATATTTCACATTTCTTTTTAAACATCTCAAGTCAGTTTAACTGCCAATGTAATGGCAAATAAAACCACAGAGTGAGGGAAAAGATACAGTTTTGTTCCTGGTTATGATCTTTCTGTCTCTAATTTTAGTTGCTGCAGACTTGATGCAATTAAAAAGAAACTATTGATTTCCTTTTCGTTCCTTGGGGTTTTTCGGCTACTTAGCCCAAATTGCTGGCTTGAATATTTAATTTGCACGAACTTTTAAATGGCATTTAACAAGGCTGTGGATATTTGCTTTCTCTCATGAAATGCACATCTACTTTGCTTTCTCAGTGAAGAGGGCCTGATTTATATAGTTTGTTGGTTTCATCCTCTGTGCAAAACAGCAAGTTTATTAAATGGTGTCTGGATTTAAACATTGCAAATGCTAGCGATTACATTCACTGTTTGATATATCCTGTCTAGATTTTTATTTTTATTTCTAGGATTATCTTTAACACAACAGTAGCTGTCTTCTCTCTGTCTAGTTATTTGACGAGATCTGGTATGTTCAGAGTGGTATGGCTGTGGACTGTATCTAGTTATGTGGTGGTACGGTTTATATAAACCTCTGCTCAGATTGTACCATTGTATATTTCTGGACAAGACACCATAGAGAAAAAAAAATGAACACTGATATTATTTTTTAGACAAGGAAATACCAAAACCACAGCTGATAAAGTTGTGAATAGACAAAAAACAATTTAAATCATTTTAGAGATCTTTTAACCACCATTTGGAGACGAGATTCTAAGCAGTTTAAACTTATTAATTTAATTATTGAGTTATAATATTTTTACCTAAATAGTCATAATTGCTATCGGTGCAACAGATTAATATCTACTGTATTTGAGCTCAGAGTGAACATGATAAAGAAGCCTTAAGAAAATAATGTAGTTGGGGAAATATCCAGAGAGCCATAAATGCAATTGTAAAGTACTTTTCACTTACCCAGTTATTATTATTATTATTATTTTGCTTTTTTGGGTCACACCCGGCAATGCTCAGGGGTTTCTCCTGGCTCTGCACTCAGGAATTACTCCTGGCGGTGCTTAGGGGACCATATGGGATGCCGGGATTGAACCCAGGCCAGCATGGGCTGACCACGTGCAAGGCAAACTTCCTACCCGCTGGGCTATCGCTCCAGCCCAACACATACCCAGTTCTTAACAAGGCCAGTGTGATCAGTGTAAACATAGGAATCAGAATGTCTGGGCTGAAATCCCAACTCCTCTGCTAAGTGTTGCCTCAAACCCTGCACAGGTTGCCTCAAAGTGCTTCTGTTTTCTCATCTATAAAGTGGAGATGATTCATTTGAAATTTGAAGGTTTTTGAAGTGTGAGCTAAGGGATGTGGATTCCATATGCTGAGAAATAGGTAATCCGCATAATTTTTGAGCAGGTAAGTTATGTGATGAGGTTAATTGAGGGACATTATTTTAATGAATTTTATGGATGGGCTTGGAGAGCCTAAAGGAAAAACTCAGAGACTGCCAAAGCAATCTAAACGCAAAAAGGCTTAAGTGCAGAAACAGAAGTAAATGGGTACAACCAAAACCGCACTGGAGGAGAAAAAAGCATCCAGATGAATTGGATATGTTTTTAAACCCTCTTTCTGTACAAATGGCACAATTCAGCAAAATCTTAGAAAATGCTGATGTAGCAGAGCAGTGGAAATTTCCTGTAGAAATTATAAACTCTGGGGATTCCAGATGGTAATATGTGCATTCAATTATAGCTGCCTTTGCCCCTTCATACTGGGAGCACAACAGGAAATATTGGCTTAAACCAGTGGGAAGTATCTCTATAGGAAATGCTCACTGAGCTGAATGCTTTTGTTTAGAACTAATTGACCTTTCTAAAATAGTAGTTTATTATCACCTACTCAAATTAGGCAGATTTCAGCCATCTGAGAAGTCGAAGAAAACTCAGCCCACTTTATAAGCAAGATTATCAGTCACACTGAAGGAGCAAAGAAGCCAAGATGGAAGGCACTATTAGACAGCAGTGTGTTAGTGAAAAACTAGACAATTAAGGAAACGCTATTTTAATTTGAGCACTAAATTGCATCCCTAACCCTTTCCTACATTTTGGAATTAGCTGTATGACACCAATCTTTTTGCAATTATATTGCTGTAGGATGTGAGGACGTAGAAGAGTCTAGAATTAGACACTTGACAATGTCTCAACTTCTTCATCTGAATTAGTGTTTTTGTTTACTTTTTGACCAAAGAGATTCTTTACATTAAAATAGAAAAAAAATGCTACTTATATATTAAATGCTTTGAGAATTTTGACTCATGTCTTTTTTATTACTAGGATTACCCTGACAAAAATTACATGAAAGGACTAAATTTGACTTAATAGAAAACTCCTTTAAAATACATCCAAAGGAATAGATTTGACACACTGGCATTCTTTATTTTTGTTCCACATGATTATTTTATAAATCTAACAAATGTAAGTGTGTATTTTTAAATCTCTCAAATGAGGCTATTCTTCCTTTTAAACTGTTGAGGCTGGAGACAGTCCAGTTGTGTACAGCACTTGCCTTGCTCACTGCTCATGGTTCGATCCCCAGCATCCCATGTGGTCCCCCAAACCCGGCCAGAAGTGATCTCTGGGCACAAAGCCAGGAGTCAGCCAGGAGCACCACCAGGTGTGTGTTGGATGACAGGCATAGCTAGCTTTGGAGCTTTGCTGTTTTACCCACTCACAGCTTAATCTACTTACATGTTCTTAAGCCAAGATTCATTTTAATGAGACCTGTCTTCTATGTAAAAACACTTATAGAGGGTGTGGCAATTACAGAAGTCACCTTAACTCTGAATAAGTTCTGACTTATTATACATCTACTAAGACTTCTATGTATCTAGATTGGGCACAGCTCCTCTTTATACCCACTGCACCCAGCATGGGACAGTTAGAATTTACCAGGAGACTACCACCCTGGCTACGTTGAGACTATAGGAAGATTAAAGGAAGGATCATACTAGTTTGCTCTCATGCAGGCGAGTGTGGCCCTTTCAGTATACAGAGATCGAGATACTCAGAATCACCCTGGTGCAGATAATAAATAAGTAGGACCTTGTGGTACCATCTAGATTACATGAAGCCCATGAAATTAAGATGTATTACTTTATACCAGCCCCCTCTCTCTCCAGTGTTTTACATAAGAGATAATCTCTGAAGAAGGGATTAGTCCTTGGCATACTCCTTTGTTTATACCTATAATAGGGTTGTGGCACCACCCTTCTACACTGTTTAGGGTTCTTTGTTGGCAGGACCCTCCCTGTCAACAGTTATGATTACTTTGGTGTATATAAGGGGACTGACTTGAGGCACTCACCCCCTTTTTTCCCCCTTCTTCTACCTTCTTTTGGATAGGACTTCTCTTGGATAAGATCCTCTCTCTTTGGGAGTGGGAGACTTGGGGCTCTCTGGTGTGGTCTAAGTTCTGACCAGAGCTAGAGTTCTTTCATTATATTAGATTGCAGTGGTAGAGCTTTTGTACAAGTAAAAGCCTTTTTTGGAACTGCAA
>JAJIBD010028527.1:0-10884 GCA_021461705.1 Cryptotis parvus
TTTATAAATTTCCCTCTCAGGACCTTCTGAATTCAAGACAGCTGGTATGGATTTTTTTCAGGACTGTGACGGAGACAAAGAGAGCTACTGAAGGACAGAGAAAAGATCCAGAATTTTCACAGCACAGCAAACAGTGAATGAGAATCAGGCTACATAGATTTTTTTGTCTTGCCTCTGCCAGCAGCTCAGTGAAAGAATATCACCAACTCATTGTTTTCCTTTGTAAAGTGAAAGATTAAGGTTAACTGGCTCTGTGGGTTTCCAGCAGAGGAGCTGAGATTCCAAATAAGATATCTTATAAAATGACTTCAGCTTCTTAAAACTGAGGCAATAGAACAAATTTCTAGTTCTACAAGTTTTAAGATGCGGTTCCTAACTTTAAGGAGATAATGGTGTCTTTGGGGGACATACACTTTACATTTAAGGGAGAATAATCTTATGGGATAAATCATGCAGGGCTGGAGTTGTGAGGTCTGGGCAGTAAGGGGATTGGAAAATAGCTAGGGAAGGAAAGGTCATTAATTACAGCAGAGTAGAAAGAACATGTTTCCCATCAGATTGTGGCTGAGGGAGTCTGGATATGGCAGTGTTATAAGAGAATTGAAAAAGAGACAGGTATGAAATGGTTCCCTCACTGTGTCTGTTGACCTGTAAGTGACACATCCAGATTTGGGAAATTGAGGGTTCTAGGTCAGATACACCTGGTATCCTATCCCAACCAGGGGGCAAGTTATGAGCAATGTGAACTTGAATCAACTTCTGGTAAACATACATTTCTTTTCTGAACCGTGAGAAGTGAAGGGAGATAACATTTAAAATGCTCAGGAGAAGTGGCTGACCAGGGTAGGTACTCAGCACTGTTGATTTATGATTTTTTTCTTGACAGCTGAGAAGTCCAACTTCTTCCAAGCTTCCAAGAACTGGAAGCTAAGACATTTTCCTTAAGCAATTATCTAGAAATGCAAACCTTTCATTTCCAGGGTCTGAGATAACAGCCTTCATCAGAGTTTATTTGAAGATGCCCATTTTTTTCTATTTTAATGCAGGGGGGGGGCATACCCAGCAATGTTCAGGGGCTGTTCCTGACTTTATGCTCAGAAATAACTTCTGGTGGTGCTCCAGGATGGAGCTGGTGTTAGTTGCATGCAAAGCAAGTGTCTTTATCCCTGTATAATTTCTCTCTGAGTCCTGAAGATGCCCTTCGAATTCCAAGTTCATGTTTTATACAAATGTCCAGTAAATTAAAGACATTTTTAATACAGGTTCTGGGCTGTGAGGCCATGGGAATCCTACTTAATCCTCAGCTATGCCACTTGCAAACCGTGAGATTTGGAGAAGATTCCTTCAGTATCCCATGCTTCAGCTGCTTCACACCAGAAAGGAAATAGGGTTTTTAAGGCTGACAAATATATAAGACCCTAGTCAAATGACTGATTCTTAGACATTGCTCAGGACAGAAACCCCTTTATCACATTTATTCTCACTATGTGACTCTTCAAGCATGCTAGCAGACACAGAAGCATCGTATCATATATTTGGAAAGCACCTTGCCTTGGAAAACTACTTTTCTCTAGTGTCTAGATTATCTTAGAACATGAGCTTGGAGGAGGACACTTTGGCTAATGAGTCAAGGTACTTGGGGATTTCAAGGTAGAATTAGAAACGGGAAATATTTCAATAGCAGAACATGTCCTATGAATTCCCTTAAAGTTTTTGTTCCCTGGGGGGAAGCCCCTTACACTTGCCAGCACACTTGGAATATGTCCACTGCGCTGGGTAGCCTCGAGTTTGTTTCAAGGAGATGGTTGTAAGACATATTGTTTTTTAGGAGAAATCTGGGAGGTCCAGGAATGAAGACCAGGATGGGGATCCTTGGTCACTTGGGAAATGTAGTGGGAGAGATTAATAATCACATTACCTTTCTGGATTCCTAATGGGAGCACCCTTATAATAAAGGAAGGGTTAGTAGAAGAAAAACAGATTCCTGTGTACAGGGGCCTCCAAAGATATGAGGCCAAAGACAGTGACCAAGCAAGCAACTTTTAGACAAAGAATACATAATAAGTCACAGAGTTTGAAGTTTTGGAAAAATTATTAACTATTTTTTTTAATGTTCAGCCTTCTTGGCCCTAAATTACTTTTCTCTGGAATTACATAGGATGAGTTCTGTCCTAATACATAGCGGGGATATTTCTCATGGGAATTTATATAGACACAAAGGTAGACAAGATATTCTAACCCCATGTGAAATAGGTTGTTCTTTAAGTAGGCAATTTTGGCAGGTGGTGGGAGGGACACTTTGGTTTTTGTGTTTTAGTGCCATCTCTGGCAGCACTCATGACCATTCCTGACTTTGTCCTTAGGAGTGACCCCTGTTGGTGGTGCTATAGGGACCATTTATGATGCTGGATATTCAGCCAGGGTCTAGGTCACCACTGCTGCTTGCAAGGCAATTGTCTTTTTGTAACATCACTCAGGTCCCCATTTCTTAAGTAGCTATAATTCAAAATCATCAATGCGACAAAGTGATGTATTTCCGGTTGGTCTATTTTGCTCCCCCACAGAAATTTATTAGGAGTTTGCAGCACTGTAAGAGTAGTGCATAGAAGATAGCAAATTTAATAAAATTATTAAAGAAATAAACTGTTACTTATTGAAATAATACATACATATTGTAATAGCATCCATAAGTTCAAGAGAGGGAAATAAAAATCATCCATAATTTAACAAGTGTAAAAGAATTCTATTGACATTGGTATAATTCTTCCTAGTCAGTTTTCTATGCCCACATCTGTATTCTCCCAGTTAATATTTTAACATTTTTCTTATTTATGCCACAAACATAGTGCTAATTAATAGAGTTATTTAGAAAATAATGCAGTTTGTGGCTGCAAAATATTGTTTGGTAAGGGTTTTTAGATCTTTACTACGTTAAAGAAGCCTTAGTTTTCTCTAGTCTCTTCCTTTGTTTTTGCCATTTGCATGTGTTTTTTCTTTCTAGTAGGTAGAAGGAAGCATTGTTTGGCCAGTTTGGATGAAGAGTAAGTCCCAGAGCAGAGCTTAGACTGGTCCAGTACAGGAAGAACATGCTTAGGAATTCATGAACTAGAGGGATTCATGTCTCCCTTTCAGTGTTTCCGTGGATCACTCTTAATCACTGCAGGACAAGGTCCAGGAATAATTGTGTGGCTTTAACATAACTTGGTGGTGTAATGACACCACAGCATTAATTTACATGGGAATACCTTTTAATTAGGTAGTGGGGATCCCCTGAGCCAATTCATTATTTGAACACTTCACTTGATCGGGCAGTGCAAATGCTTTTCCCGGCTTCTGCTGCATCTTCCAGTATTTGTGCTCTTCTGTCTTTGAGTTCTTCTTTTATCGCTTCTCTGCACCGTTTAGCAAGCTTGGACGTTAGCATTTGGTCTCCTGAGGCTCGCGCTTTGCCACATTGGTGAATGAGCTCAAGAGTTTCTGAAGACAAGGCGCTCCTTTTGTGTCTTTCTCTCTCTCAGCATTCTTCGCACAATCATGGAGGTGCTGAACCAGTCGGTTGTATTCTTCATCGATGTCGTCAATAATGGTATCACTTGATCACTTGAATCCTGTTATTCATCGATTTGCTCCAGTAGGTGCCAGTAATATTTCCATTTGACCCAATCACGTGCCAATGTAGCCCAATGGCATCTGGTTGCTTCAGGAATCTGAAGAGCCTCAAACCGTTCCTTCAGGGCCTTGACAAAGAAGTCTGACCATCTTGTAGGTGGGTGGCCACGTGATCTTTTGACGTCCAGTGGGATTCAGTCAGTAACGGCTCTAGTTCAGTAGTCGCATTACATGTCCAGCCCATCTGATTTTTGAAGCCTTGGCAATGAGACATTGTCCCTGATTCTGGAACAGTGATGGAATTCGAACTCCAGATTCCTTCTCTCACTTGAGTGAGGCGTGATATTCCAAGCATAGCTCTTTAGATTCCTCTGTGGGAGACCCGAATAGCATTCTCACCCTGCTTTCATAGGGCCCAGGTCTCTGAGGTGTATGCTAATACAGGGAGAACGGTGGAGTCGAAGAGATGAGATGTGCAAGGTTTCCTCCCGATGGAAAACCATCAGGACAGTTCTACTTTTCAAGAAGGGAGACATCCACGACATTGGCAGCTATCACCCCATCTGCCTGTTGTTTTATCATCTACAAGTTGTTTGCTCAAGTCATCCGACCGCGGACAGTTCTACTTTTCAGAAGGGAGACATCCACGACATTGGCACTATCACCCCATCGCCTGTTGTTTATCATCTGGTTGTTCGCCAAGTCATCTGGAACAGGATTAGCAGAACACAAGATGAAGGACAACCATGTGAGCAAGCAGGCTTCTGGAAAGGATCGAGGTTTGTAGGGGAGTACAAGATGCCGCTCTGTCTCACGTTCATTGATTTACAGAAAGCCTTTGATTCTGTGGAGACTGAAGCAGTCATCGAAGCCCTAACCAAATAGGGCATTCAAACCCAATACATCAAGATCCTTCGTTGCTGTATTACTGATTCACCACCAGGATCTCACCATTCTACAAGGAAGTGATCATTGATGTCAAAAGAGGGGTTCGGCAGGGTGATACCATTTCACCAAAAACTCTTCAGCGCCACCCTCGAGAACATCATGCGACAATTGGAATGGGAAGGAATGGGAGTGAAGATAGATGGTTGGCAACTACACCACCTCCGCTTCGCTGATGACATCATTCTAATAACACCAAGCATTAGCCAAGCGGCACAAATGCTGGCTGACTTCTACCGAGAATGTCGAAAGATAGGTCTACAGCTGAATCTAAACAAAACAATGTCCATGAAATATGAACTAGTTCCAGATGCGCCATTCACTCTCAATGGAACAGACATCTCTGAATGCAGCAGTTATGTGTACCTAGGTCGAGAAATCAACATGATGAACGACCTAAAACCTGAGCTGCGCAGGAGGAAGAGAGCAGCATGGAATGCCTTCAAAAGCATCGAAGAAATAGCTAGAAGGACAAAGAACCTCCAGCTCCAGGCACATCTCTTCAACTCCACCATTCTCCCTGCATTTCCTTATTTATGAGAGACAATCCCAGATTTATATTTTCTTTGTAAATTTATGTTCTCTTAAAAATCAAGAAGAGTTGAGATCTAGGAGACAGTGCAGAAGTGAAGGGGCGATTCTTTGCATGCAGCCCCCCGGCCCCCCCGCTCCCCCGGTTTGATCTCATTGGTGCTGCATGATCTCTTGAGCACTGCAAGGTGCTGTTTTACAGGTCCCCAAACACTGTCAGAGTCACTTGGGCAAGCCCTGTCTCCACCGGGCCAGGCGAGCACCACATCCTACAGCCATTGCTTTGTGCTTCCCACCCTGTTGGCTATGAATCTGAGAGCATTGCACCCATATTCCCTTATGCTCTACTTGAAAGACCTTCATAAATAAATAATAAAATTCAAAAAGTACTTTTCTGCTTAGTGATTTATTCTGAATTTTAGTGGATTGTTGAAGAATTTTGCAAGCAAACCCTTGTTGTAAATTATCTTAGAAAGCTGTTATTCTCTTCCTCACCAAGAAGGTAGCCATACAACTTGATTATGTCAAAATGGTGAGATTTATCAGAGGAGAAAAGCATCATTTCTGCGTGTCTATGTAAGAGAGAAGATGAGGGAATAGTTCTGGTCTGAACCAGAGAGTGTATGGTCTGAGTGGCTTTATGTCACATTACCCCAAGCAAGTGACTCCCCAATGCAAGGAAAGAATCAGGTCAAGTTGGAGCCCGTAATGCCTTTGGATGGCCTCCAGCAAACCATTTATTTTCGAGACAGAGCTGTGGAGCCAAGCCCATGAGGGAAGTAGCATGTGGTGCCCTCTGTCCATATTTAGCGATTAGAAAATCCACAAGTCATAAAATAGTGCTCTGATGTTATAATGCTCATCCCTCAAAGCTGCCACAGGTCTGAATTTACTCTACCATGACTTGGGGCGTTACTTATTTTGTTTCCTCTTGGCTCTTTAGTCTTAGATGTGTTAAAACTTCATTCCTTGAATCATATTCTCTTTCTCTCTAGACTTATTTCCTTGATGTGTGTGTTATTTTAATGGCTGGGCTCTGATAAAATGATGGTTTAAATGAGAGACAGAGGGGCCGGAGCAATAGTCCAGTGGGTAGGGCATTTGCCTTGCACGCGGCCCACCAGGGTTCGATCCCCTGCATCCCATATGGTCCCCTGATCACCTCCAGGAGAAATTTCTGAGCAAATAGTCAGGAGTAACCCCTGAGCATTGCCATGTGTGACCCAAAAAAGCAAAAAAAAAAAAATGAGAGACAGAGCTAAAAATGGTATACAGTACTAGTGAACAAGTGTTGACAAGTATGTGGAAAAAATCTGTAAATCCCATATAATCTGGGTAGGGATATACAGTGGGGAGCTGCTGAAAAGAGAAGAGCTCAAACCCATTAAAAATAGGGTTAAAAGCATCTGATCCAGCAATCCACTTCTGAGTGTATACTCAAAATAATAGAGAGCAGGATGATGAAGAGTTTATTCTATGCTCATGTTCATCTCGGCTTCATTTACAGTAGCTAAAATGTAGTGGTAACTTAAGTATTCCTGTAAAGATAAGTAGAAGGTAATCTATAATATACACAGACAACAGTCTATTATGCTACTTTTAAAAGGAAGGAAATTTTGATTTATGTCACATCAGTGAACTATAGAAAACAAAACGTTTGGTGAAATAGGCCAATCACAGAAGGACAAGTACTGTATTGTTACATTTACATGAGGCTCCTAGAGTTAAACTCAGAGTGGAAAGTGGGAGTAAATGTAGGATGGGTAAATCGTTTCAATTTTACATGACAAAAATTCTGAAGCGAGGTTAGGGATGGTTCACTGTAGTAATACTGGCTGACATTGAATTTGAAAGTGATTAGGATGGTAAATTTCATGTTTATTTTACAATTTAAAATGATGAGGTGAGAAGAAAATGCTGATGGCCTAGAGCTCTTTCTTTTACTAAGTCAACTATAGAAACAGCATTTACTGTTTTTTTCTTGCTTAATACTCATTGAGTTCAGGTAGTGATTTTTTCATTTATTATTAATTAATTCATTAAGCAAATATCAATTGAAAAATCTACTGGGCATCAGTTATTATTCTAAATGTCAGGAATGCATTAGTGAATAAAACAGGTAACCTTTGCCTTTAGAGGAGTACGTGCACTCTAGTTACATGGAGTCAATTTTAAGCAGGTAAATATATGATATGTCAATCTGCTTTAGGAACTCTGGAAAGGGACTGAGAAGCAGTAGAGCAGTGGATAGGGCATTTTCCTTGCACATGGCTCACTGGAGTTCAATCCCCAGAACTTCATGTTTTGCCCTAAAGCACTGTCAAGAGTGATCCCTGAGTGCAAAGCCAGGAGTAAGATGTGCAAGACCCCCTCACTCCCAAAAGTATTTCTGGAGATAAAAAAGTGAGGGACAGAAAGGAGACAATGGTATGCTGCTGTGCCTGTGGGCAATAATACAGTTTTATGTGGAAGGGATGGACATATGACTTGGATATGGGACACATAAGCAAAAGATACAGGCAGTGAGGATACAATCCTTGCTGATAAGCAGAATGGCAGTGTTACAGGCTGGGGACCAGCAAATAGAATAACCAGGTATTCAAAGTTTAAGGATTTGATAAGGAGACTTCTTAACTCACTCGACTCCAATCATCCCTGTTTGTCCAACAGTTGTCCAGAGTAATCTCTGATGTAATAAAGTGCATGAGTTTATTGTCTATTATTTGCCACAGAAGCTTTTAACAAAGATATAGTGTCATGGCAGCTTTTCTGAGTGTTGAAGATGATAAAAAATTAGGTCATTGGATAAATGGGGCATTACCACATTTTTCCTTTATAGTGTACCCAGTTATTCCTAGGACAATACTAATAACCAAACATGAACAGAATTCAGGAAGGGGCAATTTGAACACAGAATACAGAGAATTGAGTACTGATGTCCCATTTCTGTTAACAAATCTTCACTTTTATTTATTTTTTAAATTTTTTTATTTTTAAAATTACAAAGATATACAATTAAAAAGTTCATATTTGGGTTTTGGTCAAACAGTGTTGCAGCACCCATCCCGCCACCAGTGCCCATCTCCCACCACCAACGTCCCGGTTCCCCCCCCTCCCCAGCCCCTGCTCCATGGCAGGTTCTTGATTTCCTTCCCTTTCTCTCTCTTTCTCTTTTCCTTCCCCTCCAGATCATGGATTACAGAACATACATTAAAAGGTTGTCATGTGTATCTTTTTGCCTCTATTTAATGCTCAGTTCTAGGTTGGCATTAGTACCCTCAACAATTGTTAGCACACTGTTCCATTTCTGTCTTACCTAGCCTCTGAATCCCACACGTTTGTGATAATTTCCACCTTTGACAGGACCTCCTGATATATGTTTCACTTGACCTTGGATATTGGTATCATAATATGTACCTATATATTTATGTTATGCAGATAAATGCAGTCATTCTGTATCTGTCTTTCTCCTTCTGGCTAATTTCGCTCAACATAATCTTCTCCATGTCCATCCATTTGTAGGCAAATTTTATAACTTCATTTTTCCTAACCGCTGCATAGTATTCCATTGTGTAGATGTACCAAAGCTTTTTTATCCAGTCATCGATTTTCGGGCACTCTGGTTGCTTCCAGATTCTGGCTATTGTGAATAATGCTGCTATGAACATAAAAGTAGGGATGGTGTTTCCGCTGCGTATTTTTGGCTTCCCAGAGTAGATTCCCAGGAGTGGTATGGCTGGGTCAAATGGGAGTTCAATTTCTAGTCTTTGGAGGAAAGTCCATATTGTTTTCCAGAAAGGCTGTACCAGCTGGCATTCCCACCAACAATGGATGAGTGTCCCCTTTTCCCCACACCCACGCCAGCACTTGTTGTTCTTGTTCTTTTGAATATGTGCGCAGTCTCTGTGGTGTAAAGTGGTATCTCATTGTTGTTTTGATTTGCATCTCTCTGATGATTAGTGATGATGAGCATTTTTTCATATGTTTTTTTGCCATTCGAATTTCTTCCTTGCTGAAGTTTCTGTTCATTTCTTCTCCCCATTTTTTGATGGGGTTGTTTGTTTTCTTCTTGTAAAGTTCTACCAGTGCCTGATATATCCTGGATATTAACCCCTTATCAGATGGGTATTGGGTGAATATTCTTTCCCATTCTGTGGACTGCTTTTGTATCTTAGTCACTGTTTCTTTTGAGGTGCAGAAGTTTTTAGTTTCATGTAGTCCCATATGTTTATCTTTTCTTCTAGTTGCTTTCTTAGTGATGTTTCATCTTTGAAGATGCTTTTAGCTTCAATGTCATGGAGGGTTTTTCCTATATTTTCTTCAATGTACTTCATGGATTCAAGTCTGATATTGAGATCTTTAATCCATTTTGATCTGATTTTTGTGCATGGTGTTAGACACAGGTCCAAATTCATTCTTTTACATGTCGCTGCCCAGTTTTCCCAACACCACTTATTGAAGAGGCTTTCCTAACTCCATTTTAGACTCGTTGCACCTTTATCAAAGATTAAATGATCATGTGTTTGAGGTTGGGTGTCAGGATACTCAATTCTATTCCATAGGTCCACGGGTCTGTTTTTATTCCAATACCATGCTGTTTTAATTACTACTGCCTTGTAGTACAGTTTGAAGTTGGGTAAGGTGATGCCTCCCATCTTCTTTTTCCCGAGGATTGCTTTAGCTGTCCTTGGGGGTTTATCGTTCCATACAAATTTCAGGATTGTTTGGTCAATTTCTTTGAACAATGTCATGGGTATCCTCATAGGGACTGCATTGAATCTGTACAGAGCTCTAGGGACTATTACCATTTTGACAATGTTGATTCTCCCCATCCATGAGCAGGGAATATGTTTCCATTTCCTTGTGTCCTCTTTTATCTCTTGGAGCAGTGTCTTGTAGTTTTCTTTGTACAGGTCCTTTACATACTCCGGTAAGTTGATTCCTAGGTATTTGATTTTCTGTGGCACAATTGTGAATGGAATATTTCCTTAATATCCCTTTCTTCTCTTTTCGTTATTTGTATATAGGAAAGCCACCTGACTTTTGCGTGTTGATTTTGTATCCTGCCACGCTACTATATGTGTCTATTGTTTCTAGGAGTTTTTGGTAGAGAGTTTAGGGTTCTCTAGGTATAATATCATGTCATCTGCAAATAATGATAGCTTGACTTCTTCCTTGCCTATCTGGATGCCCTTGATGTCCTTTTCTTCTCTGATTGCTATGGCAAGTACTTCCAGTATTATATTGAATAAAAGAGGTGAGAGTGGGCAACCTTGTCTTGTCCCCTGATCTCAGGGGAAGGCTTTCAACTTTTCCCCATTTAGAATGATGCTCGCTGTGGGCTTTTGGTAGATGGCTGTAACTATCTTGAGGAAAGTCCCTTCAATTCCCATTTTCTGGAGGGTTTTAATCATGAACAGGTGCTGGATCTTGTCAAATGCTTTCTCTGCGTCTATTGATAGGATCATATGGTTTTTATTTTTTCTCTTATTGATATGATGTATTATGTTGATTGACTTGCGAATGTTGAACCATCCTTGCATACCCGGGATGAATCCTACTTGGTCATGATGTATAATCTTCTTGATGACTCTTTGGATTCTGTTGGCTAGTATTTTGTTGAAGAACTTAGCATCCGTGCTCATCAGGGATATTGGTCTGTAGTTTTCTTTCTTTGTGTTGTCTCTCCCTGCTTTGGGTATCAGGGTGATATGTGCCTTGTAAAAAGCTGTTTGGGAGTGTTTCTGTTTCTTCTATTTCCTGGAAGAGCTTGAACAGGACAGGCAGTAGGTCCTCCTT
>JAJIBD010028528.1:0-22963 GCA_021461705.1 Cryptotis parvus
GATAGTGATAGTGATTCTATAGGTCCACAGGTCTGTTTTTATTCCAATACCATGCTGTTTTAATTTCTACTGCCTTGTAGTACAGTTTGAAGTTGGGAAAGGTGATGCCTCCCATCTTCTTTTTCCGAGGATTGCTTTAGCTATCCTTGGGGGTTTATTGTTCCATACAAATTTCAGGAGTGTTTGGTCAATTTCTTTGAAGAATGTCATGGGTATCCTTATAGGGACTGCATTGAATCTGCACAGAGCTCTAGGGAGTATTACCATTTTGACAATGTTGATTCTCCCCATCCATGAGCAGGGAATATGTTTCCATTTCCTTGTGTCCTCTTTTATCTCTTGGAGCAGTGTCTTGTAGTTTTCTTTGTACAGGTCCTTTACACACTTGGGTAAGTTGATTTCCTAGGTATTTGATTTTCTGTGGCACAATTATGAATGGAATTGTTTCCTTAATATCCCTTTCTTCTCTTTCGTTATTTGTATATAGGAAAGCCACCGTCTTTTGGGTGTTGATTTTGTATCCTGCCACTCTACTATATGCGTCTATTGTTTCTAGGAGTTTTTTTGGTAGAGAGTTTAGTGTTCTCTAGGTATAATATCATGTCTTCTGCAAATAATGATAGCTTGACTTCTTCCTTGCCTATCTGGATGCCCTTGATGTCTTTTTCTTCTCTGATTTCTATGGCAAGTACTTCCAGTACTATATTGAATAAAAGAGGTGAGAGTGGGCAACCTTGTCTTGTCCCTGATCTCAGGGGGAAGGCTTTCAACTTTTCCCCATTTAGAATGTTGCTTGCTGTGGGCTTTTGGTAGATGGCTGTAACTATCTTGAGGAAAGTCCCTTCAGTTCCCATTTTCTGGAGGGTTTTAATCATGAATGGGTGCTGGATCTTGTCAAATGCTTTCTCTGCATCTATTGATAGGATCATATGGTTTTTATTTTTTCTCTTATTGATATGATGTATTATGTTGATTGACTTGCGAATGTTGAACCATCCTTGCATTCCCGGGATGAATCCTACTTGGTCATGATGTATAATCTTCTTGATGAGTCTTTGGATTCTGTTTGCTAGTATTTTGTTGAAGATCTTAGCATCCGTGTTCATCAGGGATATTGGTCTGTAGTTTTCTTTCTTTGTGTTGTCTCTCCCTGCTTTGGGTATCAGGGTGATAGGTGCCTCGTAGAAACTGTTTGGGAGTGTTTCTGTTTCTTCTATTTCCTGGAAGAGCTTGAAAAGGACTGGCAGTAGGTTCTCCTTAAAGGTTTGGTAGAGTTCACTAGTGAATCCATCTGGACCTGGGCTTTTGTGTTTGGGCAGACTTTTAATTACTGTTTCAATTTCCTCGATGGTGATAGGCTTATTCAGGTATTGCAGGTCTTCTTGCTAAACTTCATTATTATCTAAGCCAGTCATGTGGCCACAGCTATAGGTCTGGCCTGTCTCTTGTCCGGCTTTGCTATTTGTGATGGCTGTAGCCCCGTACCACACCCGCTGGGACATCAGGGTGGTGGGATGGGGGGAGGAGCCCCAATCCCTGTTCCAAGTCCCCAGGCGCAGCTGCCTCCCCCATTGTGTGTGCTGCCCCTAGGAGCTATGTTGGACTCCGGCCAGGGGCTGAGCAATTTACTGCCCTCAGTCGCTCCATGGGCTGCTCCACGTGGGTCAAGCAGCACAGCTGTGGTCTGGTCTGTCTCTTGTCTGGCTTTGCTGGTTGTGATGGTTGTGGGCGCTAATGTTCAGGATTTGAGGTGCTCTTTGCTCAAGCCACCTTGGGCTTCCCCAAGCTGATCCTCTGTCCTTTACCTCGGGCTGCTCCTCTGTGTATAAGCTCCCTATGTCCACACTTGTTTCCATTTTGATATTTGAAGATCTTTCTTTATCTTGGGGACATAAGACTGAAGATTCGGGAGGGCTTTAGAATTAGGTCTGGGGAAGAAAGTGATCAGACTAGGAGTGTGTGAGTGGGAAGAAGGAATTTAAGGGGTCTATAAAAGGTGAATATAGAGCAGGTGGCCCGACCACCTCTCCCTTTACTCAGGTGGAGGTGGGAGGGGTTGCTGCTAACAGACATAGAAAATCAGGCGTAGGGACCTTTGCCTACCACAGCTTATAGGTGCTTTCTCCTTCCTCGAGGGAGATTGTGAGGCCCAACAGGCTGTGGGGACTTATGCTCCTGCTCCTCGTCCCTTCTCCCTAGTTGCCTTCTGGGTGGGGAACCTTTGGTTGGTACTTAACTTCTTATGCTTCAAACCCATCTCATCAGCCTCCAGGTCTGCCTGGAACTCAGAGTCCATTATTGTAACAACTAATCTCAGGCATAAGTATAGTTCTACCAGGTCCTCAGATCACGTGGATTCCTTCAACTTTTGTTTTATTCTCAAATTGAATAAGCCAAATCCAGTGGAAGATGAAAGATGACGTTGACTCTGCCCTGTCTGACCCTACACTCTCCTGGGCTGGCCTTCCCTTGAGCAGATGAAGGCTGCTCCCTGTGTCCTGAGCTTGCTGTCTTCTCGCATCCTGATGACATGGAGAAAGGATTAGTGACTTCATGCTGCACAAATACCTAACAGGTCCTAGAAGCGAGAGTAAATGATTCGCCCAAGGTGGCCTGGGGCGTCATAGGGATTGGGACAAAACCCACAATGGTGTTGGCAGGTCTGTTGATTGTGTCTGGGATGTGCGCACGGACGTACACCATCTTCTCCGGCTGGCTGCCAGAGCAGTGCGCTTTTTGTCCCGGGAACCCCACCCACTGTGTCTCTAGTGGAGCGAACCCCCTCCATGTCTGCCCTGCAGCTTTTCTCAGGCTTCCTCAAGGAGCCCGTGAGCTTGCACAATTTAAAGCAGAAAGTGAATATTAACCCACTTTCCCTACCGCTGATTGGTAGGGAAATCTCATTTCAGATTCCATGTTTGTAATGATCCCCACATTTGTATTTTTGAAGGCTGTATCCAGCTCAGCACAGCCCTGAGAAGTGATTCATGTTTGAACCTCATACTGGGCTCTTATCTTGCATCTGAAGCTCCGCACCCTGTGGTTTGATGACACTCCAGTGAATGCTGACTCCTCCCGAGAGAAGGGGGACTGTTGACTGAACTGTGGCCTGTAATCTGCTTCCCCCAAAAATACAACCTTTGGCCAGAAACTAGGTTGGGTCTTGAGTCTTCCCTCATATCAGTGCCTGGAGTCTGTCTGCTCAGGCTTATCTGGGCCTGGTGGCTTTGGGATGTGGGCTCTAGGAATGTGGGGCAAACTCTTAAGCCATCGTACTTTGTCTCAGCTCTAGACTGTGTGGAAATTGGATGAGCGAGGAAACCTGACCTTGGACAACAACCCCCAGTCTGCTCTGCAAATCCTTAAAAAGTGCTCCCTGAATCTGCTCTGTCTCGCTCTGGAAACATCTCTTGTGTCAGAGAACTTCACTTGTGGCGTCTAGACTGAGCCCAGACACTATGAAGGGTAATTCACCTACCACATGCCTTTCCTGCCTTATGTAGAACAGAAAGGATGGGTTTGTGTTTGCTTGCTTGCTTCTGGGCTTCATTCCCGTAGACACCTTTAAGTTGCTAGTCAGATCTCTGTGAAGGAGAATTATAAAGGCACTGTAGAATTATAAAGGCACTGTTTTCTTTTTCTGGTTTTTTTTTTTGGGGGGATGGGGAGCAGGGCACGCCTTGTAGTTTACTGCTGGCTCTGTGCTCAGGGATCATTCTTGTATGTGGTGCTGTGGATGAAACCTGGATTGGCTGTTTCTGTCTCTCTGCCCCTTATGCTGTGGCCAGAGTTTATAGATGTACCCTCAGATGGTGGTAGGAATGATGATACCTGTCATGTGAATCAACCTGGTTCTGAGGCTGTGCAGCTTGTTAGCACAAAGTTAAGCTGAACACCCTCCCTCTGCCCTGCCCTCAGTGGAATATCTTACCCATGGGTCCTAGATTAAACTAGTACTTCAGCACACTTTTTCAAACTTGCTGTAAGGACCCTGTCCAAAAGCCATTAACTCATATTTCAGATATATCCATCATCATGGGCAAGTTCCTTGCACATCAGCTTAGTTAACGTAAGATGGAATTAGAAGTGGTGACTTGGTAGAGTTCAGAGTGAATAATAGGTGTTTTGAATAGTGCTGACAAACCAAAGGACGTCATTAAGTGCAGTGAGGGTTTTTCTGAAGGGTGAAAAAATTCACAAGGACAGGAATACTTAGGATTTTATTCAATATTACTTTTGTAGAAGCACTGTGTTTCCTGGAGGTCAGGCCTCCTGTTAGCCATGAAACTTTTTTGAAAAGTTAACCTATTTGCCTGATCCTCCATTTATTTCCCTTCTTCTTTTTTCTTTTTTTTAAAGGGTTTTATTGCCATGCAATTGCATTGTCATATTATGTAGCTGGTGTAGAGAGCACATGAAGTTCACCACAAAGTCCATTTTGGTCTGCACCAGAGAGCTGATTCCTCATACTCTGTTGAAGGTCTTTCTCCTCTGGTAGCCACTGAATTGGTCTGCTAGTCTAAAAGCTTGTTTTCTGTAGTTCCTGTAATTTGCTAGTTCATATACTAGCTGTGTGTGGAACCATAAGGGGTTTGTCTCTCTCCATCTGGTTATTTCACTCAGCATACTACCTCGAGGTCCATCCGCGTTGGTGGAAATGACACTGTCTCTTCTTTTTTTCAGAGCTGAGTAGTGTTTCCTGGTATGCCTCTCCTCTTCCCTCTTTATTCAGTTACCTGTCCATCGGAACTTAGGTCACTTCCCCCTCATGGCTCCTGTTGTAATGATGTGGTGAGTAGGGGTTGCAGTCATCTCCAGTTTTAATTTTTCTGTTTGGGAAATAAACACCCAGAAGCGGGATAATGCTCCTCAGTTTCCTGCACATCTTCAGTATGTAAAATAACGACTGTAGCTGCTCTAAGGGCTTAAACCCTTTAGGGTTATCTATAGATAGATACCATGAGTTATCTATCTCATGTTCCTGAGATAGATAGGGAGCTGGATCCCATTCCTAGAGCGGCTTCTTTGCCTGAGATGATTGCTAGGGGCCACTTGATGAATCTGGATGAGGATCAAAGACATCACTTCCCATCATCTGTTTCGTGTTTTGGGCCCTACCCTCCCATGCTCAGGGACTGCTTCTCACTAGGCAGTGAGGTGACCTGCAGGGGTTTAAACCAGAAACTTGTGCCCTGCCTTTTGAGCATTTGCTCTGGCACTGACACGCCTCATTTTCAGGTACAGCTAATCCTTAGGACATTTTAGAAAAAATCATGTGATTTATTGTAGCACTTTTACAGATTGCTTTTTTGATGTTGTTTTGGGGGTCATACTAGCTTACTCCTGGCTCTGTGCTCAGAGATCATTCATGGCAGGGCTGAGGGGACCATGGAGATTTAACCTGGGCCTGCTGCTTGCAGGACAAGTGACCTCCCTGCTGTACTATCTATCTGGCCTCACGCTACCTTACATTCATTCTGTTACCGTTAGAGTCACGCTACTTTTCTTCTTTACTAATTTTTGTTTGCTTGTTTTTCTGAAGGGAGGGCCACTCCCAGCCTTGCTCAATGCTTACTCCAGTAAGCTCAGGGACCTGAGCTCGGGGACCAAATTGTGATGCCTGGGATTAAACCAGGGTTGGCTTTGTGCAAGGAAAGCGAACCCACTGTACCTTCTCTCTGACCCTTTCTTTTCTAAATGTTATGTTTATCAACCATGTATTAGAATTCATTTGATATCTTTTCTGCTGTGTGCCATACCAGAGATCAGCCATTAGATAAATATTTCTTGACTTTTCAGGCTGAGGGTATTTAGTGGCCTCTGGTTTAACACCCTGACATAGTTACAGCTGCAGGGGGAAAGGTGGATCCAGAGACTCTGCCTGTTTACCAGAGGCCCAGAGTTCCCTGGGGAGGACGCCGTGCACTTTCTGAAATGCCATCTCCTGCTCTGTGACACAGGGCCTGCCTCTGTCGAAAGTTTAAATGTGGTTTAAGAGCAGACTTTTTTATGACCTTTTACCTGTATCTCCCTGCATACAAATGCAAGGCGGGGTGGGAAGGTAAGATACCTACTCTATAGAAAACGTATTTTATACTCAGTGCAATCACAACTTTTTGCCGCTTATTAAGACTTCAAAGATACAAACCAGTAGCTCAGTAATTGCTTTCTTGAATCTGCCTTTAATAATTACATTTAGTAAAGCTGTATCGAAAATTAGAAAGGCAGAGACTAATGGAAAACTAGATTTTTCACTGAATTAGAAAGCAAGACAATCCATATATTGACAACACTTCAAGTTGAAACAGATCAGGAAAACTGTTTTGGACTGTTTGTGCAAAGAGGCAAACCCGGCCTGACGGGCAGTGGCATCTACATTTTATGGAGGCAGAGAAACTCCCGAGATTTCATGTAAGTAGGCACTTTTGCGGTAAGAGTCCAGGTCTGATTTGGATCCGAGTCATTTGACTCTTTCACAGCTTGGAATTTCTCCTTGGTGCTAACAAAGAAGTGAAAAATGAAGAATTGTGTTAATGAAGTGGCAGGATCTTTGAATTTAAAAAATCTCCCAAACTCATTTGGGGGCCAGTCTTGCCATCAGGCAGAAATGTGAGCAGGAAGCCGTGAGGAGGGGCGGAAGGGAGGGCTTTGCTGGACCCGTGTTGGGAATCTGGTGCCCTGTTTCTGGCTTCCTGGTAAGAAAAGGTTTTGTCACTTGTGAGGTTTTACTGTTGGTTCGTTTTGTGGGGTTCTTTTGTTGTTTTGGTGGTGCCGGGATTGAACCCAGGACCTCACACACACAAGGCAAATGCTGTAGTGCTGAGCCACATCCTGGCTTCATTTCAGTTTTATTTAGTGTTTGCAGTATAGTGGACTAGTGTTACCATATTTCAAAAAAGAGGACTAGAATGATTCCACCAGTTGATTAAATCAGTACTATCTCGTTATTAGGAACATAATTGAAACTGAGATACAAGGATGTTAAGTACAAATTGTGGTCCTTGTCAGAGGGATGAGTTGGGTTTGCATGATAGCCCAGAGCAGGGTCCTTGTGGCTTGTGATGCGCCACTTTCCCCCCACCCCCACCCCAGCACCAGACTCGGACTTCAGAGGTACAAGGGGACACCTATCAGAAAAAAATTCCTTTTGAAGGGCCTGGTTTCATGGGTCACATTATTAGGGATATCCTAGCCAGATTCTTTTAATATCACTTTTAAAATTTACCTGGTCCAGGGTACCAGAGAGATAATATAGATGTGAGGGTGTTTGCCGTGCATGGCTGATCCGTATTCAATCCCCAGCATCCTATATGGTTCCCTGAGCACTTCCAGCAGTGATTCCTCAGCAAAGAGCCAGGAGTAAGCCCTGAGCGCGGTCAGGTGTGGCCCCCAAAGCAAAAAGAAAATAAACAAAACCCGTTCCTTTGAGTGAGTGAAAGTGTTTGACCACCAGCAGCAAGAGACTCTGTGGTCCTGTAAGGTATGAGGGAAAGTCTAGAAACTCGGGAGCTCAGGCCAGTGGCTTTCCCCAAACTCCCCTGCATCCCCTTTCCAGGGAAGGAGACAGGAGGAAGCTGGTGGGTGAGGAGGCCTGAGGAGTGTGCAGGGGCTTGTAGCTCAGAAATATTCCCTTGCCTTTCCCCTTTGTTGCTGCCACAGTGATTGTAAAGACAAGGCGGACACGGCACACACTTGATGGTGGTGCTCCCCTGAGGCTGTGCTCCCTGCTGCACTGCCCCAGCTACAGTGCCCCGGGCCCATTTATTCTGTTGAGGTGTGAAGGGTTGGAGGTGTCCCACACCACAGAGCTGCTAGGACCACACTTGGCACAAGTAGATGGCTCCAGCCTTGCTCTAGTAAGGCCACCATCACTTCTGCCACCTGAGCCGTCCCCCAAGACCTCCTGAGCCAGATTTCTGGAGGACCCAGTGTCTGGCACAAATTATCCTGTGACTTTTTTTTTTTTTTTTTGCTTTTTTGGGTCACACCCAGAGACGCTCAGGGGTTACTCCTAGCTCTGCACTCAGGAATTACTCCTGGCGGTGCTCAGGGGACCATATGGGATATCGGGATCGAACCCAGTCCAGTGCAGGCCGGCCACGTGCAAAGCAAAAAGCCCTACCCGCTGGGCTATCGCTCCTGCCCTATCCTGTGACTTTACATTTCTTGGAGCTTGTTGACTTGACAGCCAGAAATTGCTCACAAGGTAGAGGAGTGGGTCAGGTAGAGGGGCTGGAAGGGGGTTGGTCCTGCCTTGAGAAATAAGTTCGCTGTGTAGGAAGAGGACTAAGGCAGCTGTCACCAGTCTGCTCCTGCCCTGGATGGTTTTGGCAGTGAGGTCAGTGGGCAGGGTTACACGTGGGTGGAATCATGTTGGTTTTGCCCTGGTCCCTGTGCCATGGAATTCGTGCCTGCAACAGAGTCTCCCTTAGTGGAGGCCTGGGGAGAAAGGGCGACTACCAGGCTGTGTAGAGCCATTACACAGCGGAAAATTGGAAGCCACTGGAAAGCATCTGGTCAGAGCAGACACACAGGTGAGATGTGATTGAATGACTGAGGGCCCTCTAGGGGTTCAGATATCTGATACAGCCTGTTCTTCTCATCAGTGAACAATTTCACACATGATTTTAATACATGACATGAGATACATCATTAGTGCAGAAACACTACTAATAAAACCTAGGGGTTATTTATTTGTAATCTCATCCTTTTTTTTTTCTACACCCAGCAGGGCTCAGGGCTTACTCTTGGCTCTGTGCTCAGGGATTGTTCCTGGTGGGGCTCAGGCGACACTGTATGGGTCCGGGAATGAAACCAGGTCAAATGCATATGAGACAAGTGCTCCCATCATTGATATTTCTTGTGCCCAATCAAGTCTTTTATTTCTTGTGCTCAATTCAAATCTTTTCAATTGAAATTTTTTGTTGTTGTTGTTTTCGTGCTTTTGGTTTTTGCTCCACACCCAACAGTGCTTGAGTGCCACCTGGAACCTGGGGTGACTCCCACAGGCAAAGCAGGAGCTCCAGCCCTTCTAGCCCTCTCCCTGGCCCCAAGCTGTAATTTGAAATAGAACAGCCAAAGCGGCATTAAAGGTAGCAACTGTAGAAAACAAAGTTGTGTCGCTCATAAAGCTTTACTTAACGAGAACGTCTTTTATTGTTTATCTTACATTTAAGTTCACCATAAAGGCACGTACTGCACAAGACTTTGAAAACGAAAATCAATAAAAAATGTGCAATGGAACTGCCTTGTTTAACCAATTACCACCTTTTCTAAGTGTGGATGACACACACCAGTGCCAGAGACTCTGTGAGTGCAGAGTGTAATAAGGCCAAGGCGCACATGAATCACTGTCATTGCCCATGTAGCATCAGCACTTCTAACCCAGGTATAGGGAGCTGCTAAAGAGGAAGAGGGGGAAAGGCCATTCCAGGAGCTTCTTGCATTGATTTCTTTTTCTCCAAACAAAGAGATGCTCCTCGTTACATGATATATCATAATCACTTAATTTGCCCAGCTGCTTTAAAAAAAGGAACAATGGATTCTAGAAAAGGTGTTGACTTGCAGAAACAATCATTTTGCAGGGCATTTTTTTTTCTTGGTTGTTGTATGTATGGGTCATATTATTCCCTTAGTGACATGACATCTGGGGTTCCTACAGAGAAATGCAAAAGCAAAACCCTAATTCATTCCAGTCCAAGCCTGGCCTAAGTGTAGGGCCCCCCATCATCTGCAAACTCACTGGGCTTGTGGGGGCGGGGGTGAAATGAGCTTTCTGCAGGTTTTCCATTTCCTTGCTGGTTGGAAGTATTGAATATTCACAGTAAATTCCTTCTCTCATCTGCATTTTTTCCCTCTGTCATATTTCTGCACAATGCCTTGTACAGCATTGGTGCCTCCTAAGTCAGAGGCTGGAAAGAGCATATACATTCCCAGTGCAGTAAAAGTCATCCCCACGACCCAGAGCCTAGTTTTCCTATCCCCTCACCTTCACGGTCCACCTCCCATTCTCCCTACTATGGCACGGTGAGCCTTTTGTCGATGAAATACAGCACCAGTTTCCTATGGACACCCAAAAGCAATTCCAGAGAAGTGAGTGCTCAGATCTTAGTTACACAGAGCACATCCCATTAAAGTGTAATTGAGAGTGGAGAGATGAATTACACTAACTTGATGCTATCATATGCCACAAGATAGATCATAAAAGTAATCTGGAGAAATACATAACTTGATCACTTGATCCTTGAATCCCGTTATTCATCGATTTGCTCGAGCAGGCACCAGTAACATTTCCATTGGACCTTATCACGTGCCAATGTAGCCCAATGGCATCTGGTTGATTCAGGAATATGAAGAGCCTCAAACAGTTCCTTCAGAGTCTTCACAAGGAAGTTTGACCATCTTGTAGGTGGGCGGCCACGTGATCTTTTGACATCCCGTGGGATCCAGTCGGTAATGGCTCTAGTCCAGCGGTTGTCTCCAAATCGCATTACGTGTCCAGCCCATCTGATTTTCGATGCCTTGGCAAACGAGACAGTGTCCCTGATTCTGGAATAGCGAGGAGGTCAGAACTCCGAATTCCTTCTCTCACTTGAGTGAGGCATGATATTCCAAGCATAGCTCTTTCAATTCCTCTCTGGGAGACCCGAATAGCATTCTAATCCTGCTTTCGTAGGGCCCAGGTCTCTGAGGCGTATGTTAATGCAGGGAGAACGGTGGAGTCAAAGAGATGTGCCTGGAGCCGGAGGTTCTTTGTCCTTTTAGCTATTCTTTGATGCCTTTGAAGGCATTCCATGCCGCTCTCTTCCTCCTGTGCAGCTCAAGTTTTAGGTCATTCATCATGTTGATTTCTCGACCTAGGTACACATAACTGCTGCATTCAGAGATGTTTGTTCTGCTCTCTTCCTCCCCTGCAACAGAAATATAACACAGATATGCAAGAATGATTATTTCTCAATTAATCTGTACACTTATGCAGATATGAATTATTTATTTATTCATGCAGATATGAATTATTTCACACAGTGACATCAAGCTAAAGTTGAATTAAAACTCTTCTTAGGAGGGGTGCAAGGGGATCAGACCCAGTCAGTCCTCACTTATGACACTGCCACTGAATCATCTACCCCCGTGGAAATAGACTTAAAATTTGAGGGTTTGGAGAGCACACCTGGCTGTGCTCAGGCTTTCTCCAGGGTCTGTGCTCAGGAATCACTCCCTGGAGTGTATGGGGGACCATGTGAGTGTATGGGGACCATGTGCAGTGGTATGAATGAAACTGGGGTCAGCTGCATGCAAAGAAGTGCCTTAACTCTCTCCACTATCGCCTCTCCAGGCCCAGAAAGACTTTTAAGAAGTGTAAAAGTATAATGTTGAACAAACTGTAAACAACCTTAGCAAATAACATTAGTAAATTGTAATATACTTAGAAGATTTAGAATGAAATGGTAGTTGTTGTTGTTTTGGGTTTGGTATCAGGGCCACAGCCAGGAGTGTTTGGAAGCTGCTCCCTGCCTGACGTTGTGCTTGATAGTCCTGTATCAAAGCATGCACTCCGTCATTGTGCTGTTTCCAGATGGAATGTTAATCTTCATCTTACCAAGATTATAGAAGGAGCCACAGAGATAGTTCAGATGGTGGAACACAATGCCTGGGATATGCACAGCCTTGAGTTCAGTCCCCAGCAATTCTTTGTCTCCTAGTGCTGGTAAAGCCTTTACTGTTTAGTCAGGTCATCTAGCATCCCTGCCAACGCTCAGTACATTCCTCCAGCCCTGTTTGCCTCGCTGATAGTAGATGCAGGTTTCCCAGCTCAGTTCCTGATACCTTGTGCTTCGGTTTGCCACTCCAATCTCCACCCAACCTCACCATTCTATGCTCACCATTCTTTATTCCTCTGTATCTTTTCATTTTCAAATGAACTCCACATCCAGGTGTCAGTCTGTCCTGCTCTCACTGCTTCTGTCACCTTGATTTCCCCACCCCCATCCCAAGTGCTCAGATCTTTGCTCTTAAAGACTCTTCATCCTTCTTATCATTCGAGTGAGATGCATAAATGTGTTGTTTACTCTTACAACTGTGGAGCACTCTCTCCTATCCCCAGATCTACTAACTTTCTTCAATTTATGGTAAGGAAAGAACACACCTCCAAAACATTCACACCTGAATCCCCAGAGAACATGTATGTAATCCTTTATTCCTTGCTCAGTGGAAGCATCTTATAAAGCATGTGTTATCCAAAAAACTAGGATCTTTCTTAATTTATTAATAATGATACCATGGCTCCAAGAATTTTACAAGTTTGACCTGTAAGTACTGAAGATAAATTTTATTCTGTTTTCATTTTTCCAAAGCAGAATGAAAGAAAGAGAATAAAGGCACTTAATTGTTTAACATTATATGTGCTTTCTTGCCATAGTAATTCAGATAAGTGAAGAACCAGAAGTAGTCATACTTACAGAAAATCTGAACCAAAGTTTCCTGATATTAAACTAATAAAATACTACTAACCAATCAGCTTGTATGGCCTGATATATTTACTGCATTTTTCCTTTACTCCTAAATTGATTGATTGGCATTGTGTCATATAGATATAGCTTAGGAAGAAAAATAAAATGAAGATTTTATTGATAATCAGTCAAAAAAAACTTTAACTAAATTAGTCCATGCTAAGGTTTAGAATGAAAACTTGTAATCAAATATATAGATATAATCAAATATATAGATATAATCAAGAAAATATACTTCTAATCAATCATATAGATATAATCAAGAAAATATTTCCTTTATAACCAGAGATTTAAAATGAAAACATTAATAGGAATTTTGTCATTATTGGAACATCTGAAAGCAAAATACAGGAAGAAATGCCAACACTGCAATATCATGTACAGGAAAAATAAATGTGATATCTTCCAGGACCATAAGTTGGTATGTTGCTAATTTAAAAGCTATCACCCTAAAGAGCTAATGTCTGTCTTAATGTCTCGATGTTAGAGAATGTACATTGAATCAGAGGGTTAAAACAAAGGTGAAGGCACTTGCCTTGCATGCAGCCAATTCCAGTTTTATCCTTGGCACCCCATATAGTCACTTGAGCACCATCAGGAGTGATCCCTGGAGCATTGCCAGACATATCCTAGACCCTGCACCCCAAAATATTTGTTTTCTTTCCATTTGAAATAAAAATGTCAGTGCCAGGGCTGTGGTTCAAAGTGGAAGAGCACACGTGCAGCACATGTGAAACTCTGGGCTTGATCCTCGGGTTAATTCCCTAACTCCTGTCCCCAGCCACTTTCTGGTGAGGGTGTGGCCCCAGGCAGGATCTTAAATGCTTGAAGAGAGAGGGACAGGCTTTCCCCAAGCTGAGATGCCATGCTTGACCGCTAGCACTGTCACCTTCGCTTCTCTCCACTCACATTTCTCTAAGAATATTTCTTTAAATAGAACTATTTCACTTCAGGGGGAAAGCCTTTAGTCTCTCCTCTGTGGCATTTACCTCCACATTCATTTTCACAGGTTACTACTTCTTTAATTCCCCCAGTTTTTGTTCATTTCTTATGATTACAATTATGTATGGTGCAACATTTTGCACCTTTTATCCAAACATTTCCTTCCAGCAATTTTCTTCTAGCTTATCTCCTGTTTTCCCTCCCTAGTTTTGCCACAGTGTTTTACACTAACAAGATTGAAAATGTTTAGACCTTTCTCTAAAAATTACAAGACTGAAAATGTTTAGACTTTTCTCTAAAAATTTTGGAAGTCTAAAATGACTTCTAAAATTAAGATTCAGTCTGAGAAAACTGAGTCCAAATGTTATAAACATATACATAAGCATATTTATGTGCATACATTTATCTGTGTTTATGTTTTCACCACATATGCCAATGTTTTAAACAATAGAAAATGTGTCTTATGAGTGATTATCTGTTTATTTAGTGGAATGTGTTGCTAACATTATTTCAAATGGATGTCTTTTATTTTCAAAGTGACACCCTTTATGTCATACAGGGTTTTTTTTTGTTTCCTTAGAATTTTTAGGCTTTTGTTCTTTTGGGCCACACCCAGCATTGCTCAGGTGGGTGAGCAATGCTGACTCCTGACTCCATTCAGGGACCACTCCTGGTGTTGTCCATCTGGGGTGTCAGGGATTGAACCCAGGTTAACTGTAAGCAAGACAAGCTCTTGCTGTTCTCCCACTCTGACTCCGATTTTTTTTCCCTTTGGTTAGAGAATGTCAAAGATTTTGCACCATTGCTGGGACTTCGTTAATTGTTATTGGTCTTAGTCAGACTTGTTTTCTCCTCCAAGATATTATTCTTGGACTGCTGGACTTTTCTTCTAGCTTGAGTCATTTTTGGTTCAGAGCTGCAGTTTGCTGGTGGAAAGATGGGTTTGGAATACTGTATGACTGAAACCAAATCATGAACAATTTTGTAATGGTCAATCTCACAGTGATATAATAAAAAAAAAATTTTAAAAAAGCTACAGTTTGAGTTCTCCCCACATTTTGTGTTAGCTGAGGGGCTACAGTTTTTTATTTGTGTTTTTAATTCCCTTTTAAAAAATTCTTTAGAGAAAATATCTTGCACTTGTAACTTGTCACTTGTCTCCCGTTCGTCATCGATTTGCTCAAGCGGGCACCAGTAACATTTCCATATGTCCTGTCACATGATCGTAGAGCTGAAATGCATCTGCTTACTCCAAGAACATAAAAAAGAGTCTCAAACCATTCCATCAGGTCAAGGGAATGAGGTCGATAACTGTTACTGGTATTAGACATATCAAATATGACACCGGTAGCTTGCCAGGCTCTGGCAAAAAAAAAGCATCCTGCACATTTACCTAATAAATAAAACTGCTATTCTTCCTCTGACATGGATGCTTGTATGATTACAATTATGTATGGTGCAACATTTTGCACTTTCCCTTGATGAAAAATCTTACTGAACAATACCACTCCTGGGAATATACCCTGAGATCCCAAAAACACACAGCAGAAATGCCATTTGCACTTCTATGTTGATAGCAGCACTATTCACAATAGCCAGAATCTGGAAACACCTGAGTGCCCGAGAACAGATGTCTGGATTAAGAAACTATGGTACATGTACACAATGGAATACTATGTAGCTGTTAGGAAAAATGAAGTCATGAAATGTGGTTATAAATGGATGGACAAGGAAAATTTCATGTTGAGTGAAATTAGTCCGAAGGAAATGGACAGATATAGAATGACTGCATTCATTTGTGGGATACTAAAAAAAAATAGTTTGAGACTAATATCCAAGGCCAGGCAAAAGAGGGGCTAGGAATACTTTTCAATGGTTGGACTCTACCACAAGTGTGTAGGGGACAAAGGTTAGGTAAGATAGAGAAGGGGCCAGTTTGCCAATAATAGTTGGAAATGGTAACAATAGACTAGAATTGGGTATTAAAAGTAGGTAAAGGGATATACATGATAACCCCTTAGTATATATATATTGTAAAACCACAATGTGCAAAAGAAGAGAGAGAGAGAGAGAGAGAGAGAGAGAGAGAGAGAGAGAGAGAGAGACAGAGACAGAGAGAAGAAAAGTGCCTGCCATGAGGCAGGCGGGGGATTGGGAGAGGGAGGAGAGGGAAAATAGGGACATTGGTGGTGGGAAATGTGCACTGGTGGAGGGATGGGTGCTGGAACACTGTATGACTGAAACCCAGTATGAATAACTTTGTAATTGTCTATCTCACAGTAATATAATAAAATTTATTTAAAAATAATAAAATTAAATTAAAAAATCTGGCTGGATATGGAATTCTTGGTTTTGAAACTGAAGTTTCAGACCAGGTTTTCTGTGGTTTTCCCTAGATTATTGGTTAATATTCTTGTAGAACTCTGCAGTTCCATTTTGTATTTGTGAGGACCAGGGGCACTGAATATGGCGATGCACAATATGGTGTCATCTTCATCTTTTTCCTTGCATTTTTCCATCAGCGTATTTGACAGTGCTTTTTCATTATGTTAATTTTTCTAAAAAGCAAAAAAAAAAAAATCCATATCCTGGCTTTGCCTGGATTGTGGTAAACCCTTTTGCTCTTGCCTGCTAAGGAAACTTAGATTTGTTTTATTTTTGAGTTTTGCTCTGACTGTAATTCTGTTTTTTTTTTTTTTTTTGAGGGAAGGTGGGAGTGAGTAGAGTGGATGACACCTGGTAGTGTTCAGGAGCTACCTGGCTCTGGGCTTAAGGGACACTTGCTGTTGGTGCTCAGAGCAGCACCACGTGATGCCAGAAATCAACCTGGGGTCATCCATATACATAGTAAGCACCTTAACCCCTGGTACTGTCTCTCCAGCCCCTGTTTTTGTTCTTACTGTTGTTCCTGTCACCCAGAATCTATCTCCTTCTTACTCTTTGTGGGTATCATGAATTTTCTTTGCCACAGAGAATCATATTTTTTTAAAACTCACTCAAGTTTGAAAATATCTCACTATTCCACAGTTGTGCTATCCTGTAGCGCCAGCTATTTAAGAATTGCTCTTTCCTTAAGCCAGGTTTTATTTGAAGCATGTCTTTTTCTTGAAAAACAAATTTTTTGTTTAAAGCCTGAAATTTCAAAGATAGAAAAAAAGTTGTTAGCTTCTCCACAGAAAAGTGTAGACAATTACATTAAGTGTCTCTTTTTAGTCATGGTGGCATTTTAGAATAGAGGCCAAAAGAAATAAAACTCAGAAGATCAACAAATTAAAGTCTATGCTTAGTTTTATTAAACTATGAATTTACTTAAAAATAAAGCTTTCATAATTTATATTCAGAGTATTTCTTACCAGCTCTCTCTCATTGAAAAAACAAAATCTGGTTAGTATGAATTAATTTGTTTTGAGAATCTGGTTCCCAATAGACACACAGTAAATGGTTCTTTTTATTTAACTTCTTGTGAAGGAATAATAACCCTGTTTATTTCATTTTTTCCTTATTTTTCCCCTTGTGCCAGGGATGAAACCCTGGGTCTTACACATGTAGTACATATGTGCTATTTCTGAGTCACATACTTGGACCCTGTTTATTGTATTTTTATTACTTATTCTCAAAAAGAAGACATATTTTTTTTAAAATCTAAACTTAATATTGTCTTTTGATTATTGTTATTACTCAATGTGATAAGTTGTATAATATCACTTGATCACTTGATCGCTTGACATCCCATTATTCATCAATTTGCCTCGAGTGGGTGCCAGTAATGTTTCCATTTGACGCTATCACATGCCAATGTAGCCCAATGGCATCTGGTTGCTTCAGGAATATGAAGAGCCTCAAACCATTGGTTCAGGGTCTTGATGAAGAAGTCTGAACATCTTGTAGGTGGGCGGCCACGTGATCTTTTGACATCCCGTGGGATCCATTTGGTAATGACTCTAGTCCAGCAGTCATCTCCAAATCGCATTACATGTCCATCCCATCTGATTTTTGATGCCTTGGCAAACAAGACAGCATCACTAACTCTGGATCGTTGATGGAGGTTGGAACTCCGGATTCCTTCTTGCACTTGAGTGAGGCATGATATTCCAAGCATAGCTCTTTCGATTCCTCTTTGGGAGACCCAAATAGCGTTCTCATCCTGCTTTCCAGGTCTCTGAGGCATATGTTACTGCAGGGAGAACAGTGGAGTCGAAGAGATGTGCCTGGAGCTGGAGGTTCTTTGTCCTTTTAGCTATTTCTTCGATGCTCTTGAAGGCATTCCATGCTGCTCTCTTCTTCCTGCACAGCTCAGGTTTTAGGTTGTTCATCATGTTGAGTTCTCGACCTAGGTACACAAAATTGCTGCATTCAAAGATGAACAAACATCTCTGAAGAAGCATAATATACTTATATTAATTATTGTATTATAATATCTTTATTATAAGTGTAGGTAGACATATAATCACTTCGCTTGTATCACTTGTCTTCCCGTTCATTGATTTGCTCAAGCAGGTGCCAGTAACATCTCCATTCTTTGGGAATGAGGTTCATTATTGTTACTGTTTTTGGCATATTGAATACACCATGGATAGCTTGCCAGGCTCTGCTGTGGCTTTGGGTTCATCCCAGGGGGGCCCAGTCTTTTTCTCTGTCAGGCCATTCACCATCCATGGCCCACAGGGCACAGCCCTGGGTGTGGACAAGCCTCTCTCCTGTCTGCCACCTGCCAATACAGCTGGGCAACACAGCCATACCTGCAACACCTCGAGGGGCAGGAAAACATAAATTATTAAATATATTAGAAAATCTATAGTGTCTTTCAGGTATTTTAGATTTCTAACAGCAGTTTGATGCTATGAGCTACTTGGAACATGGACTGAAAACTTTGTAGGACTTCCCAGCTTTATTTCATGGCGCTTAAGTTCTTGGACACTTAGACTATTCTTATGGGAAGAAAATTTTTGTTTTGCTTTGTGGAAGTGAATAGTGTTGTAAGTGTAAGCTTCTCACCACAGACCTTTAATGATTAAGGTCTTCTTTCCTTAAGTCTATTTTATTTCTTAGATACTTTTCTTAAAAATGTGGGTGTCATTTTGAAGTAGTCTGTGATTTAGTTCCTGTGTAATCTCAGATATGCTTTTGCAAAGTCTCTAATGTGTAAACCACACCAAGGAATCAAAACTTCCTTTTAATGTTGGATTTCGTTTCCTTTAACATTCAGTTTCTAAGCACTTAATAATGCTTTGGGTATAATTTAATTACCTGATCAATGTAATTTGTGTGTTTTCAAGCAAGCACACAATTTAAGTCCTTATTATGTTTATTTTGCTGCATGAAGCCTTCCTAGTTTTATGCAAAAAATATTTCTGAAATCTCTAAGGGCAAGGAAGTATCTAGTAGAGGGTTAGATAGCTAGGTCCAGCCCTTCTGAACTTTTTTCTGAACTTTTATGTGGGAAGTTTGTGAAGAAAACTTCTGCACTGCTCACTCTGGTCGGATTGATCCAAGTAGTTTCCACCTCACTTATCAGAGTGCCTATGTGGTGACAAGCAGGGTTGACTGAAACGCAACACACAGTCTGCACCTCCACATGGGTCATAGTGTAACTTGGTGTACTTGAGGGGGATAAACCAGGCAATGTTTGCATTTTGTATATGTCAGTACATATCTGTATGTACACAGGATCAAGGGGTGTTTTTGTGCATCTTGGATCTTTATTAATAAGACACATGGGCATATATATATATATATCTGAGTTCATATATATTATATACTATGAAAAGGGATAGATATCACTCATGTACACTTGAAGTCTACAGGGTACATATGTTGACATTTTACATATAAATACAGATATGAACTATATGCCATGAGCATGCTTACCTACATAGGATGAACATACTTTATATAATGTAAAATATATTTGTACCTGTGACTATGTATGTCATCAGCAAGAACTTCAGTAACTTCATAACAGCCAGTCATAGCACTGTAGTTATTAAAGAATGAAGTGTGACAAAATGTGCTAAGCAGTAAAGGTGTTGAGAGGCATTGCATGAGCATGACTTGGCTCCAGTTGTGACAAAAAGAAAAATCACTTTCATGTCATTGCAACCATACAGAACTTATAAATATATATGTGTATATAAGTCCGCAGCGTGTGTGTGCAGACAATTTCTGAAAGAATTTTTAAGATACCTTTAGATTTATAAAGAATTTATTCTTTGGACTTTAATTTTTTTTGATAAGCAAGCATTATTTATTCAATTCTACTTATTTTATTGATTGATTGATTGATTGATTGATTGATTTATAGTCCAAGGGATTAAAACCAGGGTTTCACATGTGCAAAGCGAGTGCTCTACCACTGAGCCACTTCTCCCCCACCTCCCATAATTAATGAACTAATCTTTGGTTTCGTGCTCCTGGGACCATGCAGTGCTAGGAGTTGAACTTGAACTGTCCAGTTCAAGACATGTGATCTAGTCCTTTGTGCTATCTCCCTGGACCCTAATTTATTGAACAGTTGCTTCACTCAACAGTACTGGAGGGCTGTATGGTGCTAGAGGGTCAATCTCTGCCTCAGCGACATAAGGCATGGGCTCTGTCAACTTAAGTTACCTGTCTGAGCCCACATACTATTTTCATAACAAAGCAAGCTAAGATGTGGAACCCGCAGGAGGGTGGAGGTTGGAGAGATCACAAACACAGCCTGGGGAAGTAGTAGAAGGAACAGGGGCTCCAAAAGACCTTGAAACATTGTAGTATTGCCCAGGTAAGCTGTGTTCCTGCAGAGTCCTCCAGAGGTCCAAGCCTTGGGAGGGCGCGGGATGGGAGGGTGTTATTACCGAAAGTTTCTGGGATGCCTCTTCTAAATGGCTTGTTCCCCATTGAATGGGTCTGTACAGGGACATTGTTCACTGGAGTTAGTTTTGCTGTTGATGAAGATTATTTCCACCGCCACCAAATAAGTTCAGGAACTAATTCTCTGGTCCAAAATGCAACTGTACCATAAGAATTAGTTTAATAGTATGAGGAAAGAATTTAGAACACTACCTGCATAAATCAGTACTGCAAAAATCAGGGGTTCTCGCTGGGTGCAGATACCTCCTGTTCAAAACCTTCCCTGAAAACACACCCCACTCCCCAACCCAGGGTCTGCCTGGGTCCTTGTTAGCTCTTCCCAGTTTGTTCCTTCTCAGTGACTCAAGTGCCCCTTTTCCATGTGTTTTGTCCAGCTTTTCTCTTGTTCCAAGTGGCAGGGTAAATCAGCTCCTTGTTTATTCTGCCTTGGCTGGAGATGAATCCACCAGCTCTCGGCTTTCAGTTTGGAGTTATGGTGGGAATAGAAGCACATTGTCCTGGGGCCCCTCTGGGTAGTGGCCTCCTGAGCCAGTAGGCTGGATCCCCACAAGCTCTTGGACCTCCTGCTGCCCTCATGCCCTCTGACCCGTCTGAGCAGCCGCTGCTCCAGCTCTCTCAACCCTGTCCCTGCTTCTCCCTGACCCTCACAGCACCCTGTGTCTCCTCTCTATATGTGCTGCTGTGTACAGCCAGGCCCCTGCAGGGCTTCTCAGGTTTTGTTTGCTGCTGAGTCCCCAGTGCCTAGACTATCTCCCAGGCATAGATCAGTTCCTCCATAAATACGTGAAAGCCCATTGGATTCTGTGCATTGCGGGTTCCAAGCTGGAGTCTCCCTTACTTGAGAGGCTGAGAGTAATGGTGAAGAGTTTGTTAGGAATGCAAAGCAGGATGGGGGGGTTTTCCTGCAGAAGGGCCATGTCCCTGGAACTCAATGTATTAAATTATCCCCACGCCTTGCATCATATTGTTATGGAAATTTGGGTTAAGCAGCAACCTCCAAAGATGTTTCCCAAAAAAAACTGAAAAGAAGTCTTTTTTTTTTTTTTTTTTGGGTCACACCCAGAGACACTCAGGGGTTACTCCTGGCTCTTCGCTCAGGAATTACTCCTGGTACTGCTCAGGGGACCGTATGGGATGATGGGGATCGAACCTGGGTTGGCCCCATGCAAAGCAAAGCCCTACCCGGTGTGCTATCCCTCCAGCCCCATGACAGTAATCCCATGTAAAAATAATGAATTTGGATCTTTTGTCTAACACCATGCACAAAAATCAGATCAAAATGGATTAAAGATCTCAATATCAGACCTGAATCCATAAAGCAAGTCACAGAAAATATAGGAAAAACCCTCCACGGCATTGAAGCTAAAGACATCTTCAAAGGTGAAACACCACTAACAAAGCGACTAGAAGCAAAGATAAACATATGGGACTACATGAAACTAAAAAGCATCTGCACCACAAAAGAAACTGACCAAGATACAAAGACAGTCCCCAGAATGGGAAAGAATATTCACCCAATACCCATCTGATAAGGGGTTAATATCCAGGATATATCAGGCACTGGTAGAACTTTACAAGAAGAAAACAGCCAACCCCATAAAAAATGGGGAGAAGAAATGAACAGAAACTTCAACAGGGAAGAAATTCGAATGGCCAAAGGCATATGAAAAAATGCTCATCATCACTAATCATCAGAGAGATGCAAGTCAAAACAACAATGAGATATCATCTCACACCACAGAAAATGCGTGATATCCAAAAGAGCAAGAACAACAAGTGCTGGAATGGATGCAGGGAAAAGGGGACTCTCATACATTGTTGGTGGGAATGTCGACTGGTACAGCCTTTTTGGAAAACAATATGAAATTTCCTCCAAAGACTAGAAATTGAGCTCCTATTTGACCCATCCATACTACTCCTGGGGCTATACCCTGAGAAGCCAAAAACACACAGCGGAAACACAATCCGCACTTTTATTTTCATAGCAGCACTATTCACAATAGCCAGAATCTGGAAACAACCAGTATGCCCGAGAACTGATGACTGAATAAAAGAAACTTTGGTACATCTACACAATGGAATACTATGCAGCTGTTAGGAAAAATGAAGTTATGAAATTTACCTATAAATGGATGGACGGACATGGAGATGTTGAGTGAAATTAGTCAGAAAGAGAAAAGCATACAGAATGACTGCATTTATTTGCATTTATATATATATATATATATATATATATACACACACACACACACACACACACACACATATTATGATACCAAAATCCAACGTCAGGTGAAATGTGGATCAGGAGGTTTTGTCAAAGGTGGAAATTACCACAAACGCTCGGGAGTCAGAGGTTAGGTAAGACAGAGAAGGGAACAATGTGCTAATAATTGTCGAAAGGGCTAATACCAACCAAGAACTGAGCATTAAATACAGGCAAAAAGATACACATGGTAATCTCTAAGTGTATGTATTACAATCCACAATATGTAAGAGAAGGAAGAGAGAGAGAGAGAGAGAGAGAGAGAGAGAGAGAGAAGAGATAAAGAACCTGCCATAGAGGCAGGCTGGGAGAGCGGGTAGGGAATCGGGGACATTGGTGGTAGGAAATGGACACTGGTGGAGTGGATGGGTGCTGGAACACTGTGTGACCAAAACCC
>JAJIBD010028529.1:0-12194 GCA_021461705.1 Cryptotis parvus
GAAGAGACCTCTGATTGGGATACTTGATAAACAGAAGCAATTTAGACTTAAAGTGGGGCAGAAGAGATGCAAATTAGTTAACAATGCAGAAACATGAATTGAAGTACAGGTCAGGATGCTTGTCTTTATTTTTTAATGGCAGGTACTTATTGAAACGTGTATTATACTGGACTCTGTGTGTATAAGGATGAATTGCTTTTTTCTTTGTGTGTGTTGTATTTTTCCACCTCTCCCCACCCTCATTAATATCTCTTCGGGTAACTTAGTTCTATTATTAGTGTCCTGGTTCCTTTTTTTTTTTTTTTTTGCTTTTTGGGTCATACCCGGCAATGCTCAGGGGTTACTCCTGGCTCTGCACTCAGGAATTACTCCTGGCGGTGCTTGGGAGACCACATATGGGACGCCGGGGATCGAACCCGGGCGGGCACAGGCCAGCGCGTGCTAGGCAACGCCCTACCCGCTGGGCTATCGCTCCAGCCCCGTCCTGGTTCCTTTTTATTATGTTTTTTTATCTTGTCAGAACTCCATCTAGCAGACGAGCCTATCACAGCCCGGCTCACGTGGTTCATCAATAAATGCTGTATTTAGAGGTGACTACAAGAGTATGCCACCCGCATGGCAAGCCTGGCAAGCTGCACGTGTCGATTTGATATGCCAGATACCAGTAACAATTATGTTAGGTCATTCCCATGACCTGATGGAATGGTTTGAGGCTCTTTATGTTCCTGGAGTGAGCAGATGCCCTTGGGCTCTACTAGCATGAGACAGGACATATGGAGATGTTACTGGGGCCCCGCCGAGCCAATCGATGATGAACGGGAAGATAGTGATGTCTTTTATTTATTTATTATATGCCTTATACTTATTTATTTATGTCTCATTTATTTATTATATGCCTTATATTTATTATATACCTTTATTTATTTATCACATGTGTTTTATTTTTTTTTTTTTTTATTTATTATTAATAATAATAATGATGTAAATAAAGATGTAATTTAGTAAAATTATGTGACCTTAACCTAAATTACACAAAATTGGTGTTTATATTGGTCTGCTATTACTTTTAATAAGAAAATATTGGCAACAATATAATTTTTCCTTTCATGTACCTTTTTAGAGCATTTATATTCAAAGAAATAAAAGATTTTATTTAAAGAAATTCCTTGGAGAAGTGAGAGAGGAGTACCCCGGAGAAGAGGCATGTTCCAAAGGGGACGCTGGCTACTACAGGCTGGGGAAAGCCCACCTGGAACATTTAATTCTCCCCGCACCCACCCCTGTGTTTCGGTTTTGTTTTTAACTCTGGTCTCTATCCACCTTCATACCCTAAATAATTCTAAAGTAGGAACTGAAAGCAACCCTTGGAGCTGACCTCCCGGTAAGGCCCGGCCATCCCTGGCCGAGTCCAACATTGCTCCAAGGGTTTGCTCTCATGAGCTGGGGAGAGACTATGCTGGCCGGACTCGGAGTGGAGTTTTGGGCCCTGCCCTTTCCTCCGCCTCCATGCCAGTTGCCCCGGGAAGAGAGAGACCCACCCACGCCAGACCCATATGTCCCCTGGCACACGGCCGCAAAGCGCGCGCGATATTTTTTAGGATACTGAATTTTGCATAAGGTTCTTCCCAATTTCTTTCACATTTATACATAGTAAACAGTTATAGACATGTTTTAACTGATACCAGTAAGCCTGGCAAGAAGCCAGAGCAAACCACACATCATGCAGTTAGTCATTCTCAACATCCAGACTCCATAGTTCCTCAGAGCTCCATCTGAGAGAAAACCTGATCTTCCCCCTTTAAGTTTCATCAGTAAATGCTTGGGTTGAAAGCCTTCTACTGAGACTATACCACCTACATGGTAAAAGCCTGGCAAGCTACCATGTTTTATTTACTTTTATGCCAAAGACTAGTAAGTATTATGGACCTCAGTTCCATAACCTGAAGAATGGTTTCAGGCTCCTCCTGTCCCTGTAGCAAGTAGATGTTCTTGGGTTGCACTTGCTTGTGACAGGACTAATGGAGATGTTACTAGTGCCCACGCGATCAAATTGATGGACAACAGGAAGACAGTGACAGACAGACAGTGATTTATTATATGGCTTATACTCTATTTATTATATGTCTCATATTTATTATGCCTTATATTTATTTTGTCTTTTATCTATGTGTGTCTGTGTGCCTGTGTGCTTCTCTCTATCTATCTATCTATCTATCTATCTATCTATCTATCTATCTATCTATCTATCTATCTATCTATCTATCTATCTATCTATCTATCTATCTATCTATCTATCTATCTATCTATCTATCATATGTCTTATATTTCCTATGCCTTTATATTTCTGTGAAAGTGCCAATCCCATCTGGCAATCTCTTCCAGGGAAACCCAGCTACATTCTGGGTTTGGTCCCCCCACCCTGCCTCTCTGCTAGGGTCCTAGCCTGCCCTCCAGCCCTACCGAAGATCTCTCTCTAGCCCTCAGAATGTCTTTCAGCCACCTGTATGCCACTGCTAAATATAGATTTCAACAGGAAAGAGTATTGGCTGTGTGTGTCGTACTGTAGATAATAGAGTGAACATTTTTCTTGAATTAAAACGTACTGTTAATTATCACTGTCACTTTCAGTGAACGATTCCTCTTGCCCAAAGGTTCTAAAATTACACTTTTAAGTGCATGCTTGCTAAAGCAGGTAAAAGGGAAGAAATAATGCAAAGATTGCCCTGGCTTTGTTCTCACACTGGACCTTCCCCGGGGCTTGCTGCCAGCTCTCTCCAGCGCAGAGCTCTCCCTTGCCGTTGCTCTGCAAGAGGAGGTTGGGCGACACACACGTGCCCACACATTTACGCTGTGAGTGTTTGCACGCACACTCGTGTGTGCGCCGGCGTGTGTTTTTCCTCCCGTTGCATTTAGGGCCTTTACGTGCTGGCTGCCTATTTGGCATGAACAGAAATGAAAACGAACTGTTTTGGGAAAAAATGGTGTGCAGCTCTTCCTTCCTTCCTTTCCTTCCTTCCTTCCTTCCTTCCTTCCTTTCCTTCCTTTCCTTCCTTCCTTCCTTCCTTCCTTCCTTCCTTTCCTTTCTTCCTTCCTTCCTTCCTTCCTTCCTTCCTTTCCTTCCTTCCTTTCCTTCCTTCCTTCCTTCCTTCCTTCCTTCCTTCCTTCCTTCCTTCCTTTCCTTCCTTCCTTCCTTCCTTCCTTCCCTCCTTCCTTCTCTCCTTCCTTTTCTTCCCTCTCTCCCTCCCTCCCTCCCTCCTTTCTTTTCTTCCTTCTCTCTCTTTCCTGTTTTTTTTTTTTTTTTTTTGTGGTGGTCACACCTGCCGTTGCTCAGACCTCATTTCTGGCTGTGCACTCAGGGATCACTCCTGGCCGGACTTGGGTTTCCATATGGGGTGCCGGGATTGATCCCAGGTCTGTGTACAAGGCCAGTGCCCGCCCCTTGTACCATGTATTGCTCTGGGGCCTGGTTGTGCTGCCTTTCTTGATGATATTTTGTTTATGGAAACAGTGCTCCATGGTGGATGTTACCTAATGACAAAATGTTTAGTAGACTCGTAATTTATTGTTCTTCTGTTGTTGACTCCGCTCTGGACAGCAGGACTTAATTCTGCAGTAATGTTTTTTCCCCCTACCCCGTCCGTGCTGGAATCAGAGTCACTTCCTTACGCGCAAGGCCAGTGATGGACACCCAGCCCTGTCTGGGCCCTGTTTTGTCTCTTGATTCTATTAGACATTTTTCATTAAAAAAAATCTATAAAAGGAAATTCGTAAGACCCAAAAAGGATGTTTTATATTCTATATTGTAATTCTATATTGTAATATAGTATGCTACCCACACAGCAGAGCCTGGCAAGCTACCCGTGTTGTATTTGATATGCTAAATACCAGTAACAATTATAGACCTCATTCTGGAATGGATTGAGGCTCTTTATGTTCCTGGAGCAAGCAGGTGCCCTTGGGCTCTACTTGCATGAGACAGGACATATGGAGATGTTACTGGTGCCCGCTCGAGCAAATCGATGATGAACGGGAAGACAGTGATACAGTGATAGTGATATTGTAATTTATGTGGTGGCTGAATTTCTGTTGAATATCTGATGGTCATTGGTGACTGTTTTGGAGCATACTTTATTTATATTTTTCCCTTTTTTTTTTTTTTTTTTTGTCACCCGGCAATGCTCAGGGTTACCCCTCCTGCACTCAGATTTACTCTTCCGCGAGGCGGGGATGGAGCCCGGCCCCCCCCTGGGCCGGCCCCCCCACGCCACACGCCCCCCCCCCCCCCCGCTTGTTTTGTTCATCTTTAGACGCCCAGTGGGTGACGTCCTGTCCATCCAGTGTGGGGAAATTTCAGTGTCTTCTCTAGGTTCTTTTTATTTTTTACCAGAATGTTTTGATTTTGTTCTACATCATCATTTATACATGAGATGTTTCTGACCAGAAAAGAAAAATGTTTTGTGTTTATTCTTGAATATTATGACTGCAAAAGACACCTCGTGCCCTGGACACCCCTGGCTGAGGTCCCCAACTCACCCCCTCAAAAGCAAACTATAACAACTTGAACTTTACCCGGGTTTCCTTGGTCTTTTTTTTCTGTCCATCTTAACTCACGAATGGTCACCATGGAAAGAAGCCGGTTTCTCTAATCTCTAAGCCTAGCGGAGGTTTTCCTCCTGGGCGATGGGCCGCCAGAGGCCCCTGGTGAAAGTGCCTTGGCCAGAGCAGCAGCAGCCACTAATGGTCACAGCACCAGCCTCCTGCTAAGCCTCGGTGGTGCAGGCAGGAGAGCGCAGTCCCGTCTTCTCAGAGCACAGAGAGCTCTGTGCGGGCTGCGCTTGCTCTCCTGTTCGTCATCAGCCGCGCTGGTGGTGCTCAGGGCTGACCCCCTGGTCTGAGCCCCGGGATTATTTCGGGTGGGCCTGGGGGACTGCGTGATGCTGGGGATGGAACCTGTAATGTAAGGAACACAAGTGCCCTAGCCATTGTACTCTCTTTCTGGCCCTCTGCCCTTGCTGTGTAGTCATGATGTGTGCTTGGCTTGGAGTAGAAAGAAAAGGTGATCTCCAGTTCAAGAAATAGTCACATTCTGATGCATTTGCTTTTGAAGTACGAAGGTGAGCTGATTCAGCCCTCCGTGGTGGTATTCTGGCAGACCGATGATTGATTCTTGTGCAGGAGTGAAAGCCTCCCGACAGTTGTCGTATCTGGCAGAGACTCAGCACGGAGAAGCCTCCACTGGTGAAATGAATGGGGCATGGTGAGTGTTTGTGGATGAATCTTTTGCTGTAAGTGACCAACAGTCGACCGTTAGGTCTTTACCCTCTGTCAAGAGGGTAAAGAACATCGTGGGTTACTTTCTGGTGGGCTACAAGGCAGAAAAGAGATGGATATTTTGTTTCCATGACTTGTGGGTTTCATGCCGTCTGACAGAAGCCGGAAGGTGCCAGACACTGGCTTGGTACGTTAATCACATGGAGAACAGGAAAAAATGCATGTTTCATGGTGTGATTTCCCAGCACTAGGTGGTAGAGAGGAAGCGAGTGAGTCACGTGCCCCGATGAGCACCGGCGCCGCGCGGTGCAGCTGAGGTGACCCCGGTTTTCTTTGGTTTTTCTCTCTGCTCCTCCCAGCGCCACACAGTCGCTGCCTTGTCACGGAGACCTGAGTGAAGTGTGTAGTCCAAGAGGCTGAAGTCAGAGGCACACACACAAGTCCTGCTCCGAATGCCTGTTTCTTTTAAACTGAACTGGTGCTGGGCTCCCCAGTCTCAAAAACTGCTGAAAGGTGACTGGCGCACCCCTTAGACAGGGGGGCACTGAGAGGGGCGGCCCTGAAGCGAGGAGTTCACGGAAAAGAACCTTCTGGACAGAAAGAGGGAGCTTCAGGGCCGCAACGATAACCCAGCAGGGGAGGGCGTTTCCCTTGCAAGGGGGCAGACCCACGGTCCATCCCCAGCACCCCATATTGTCCTCGAGCTCCACCAGGAGTAATTCTTGAGCAAACAGCCGGGTGTAACCCCTGAGCCTTGCTGGGTGTGACCAAAGAAAGCAGAAAAATGAATAGAAAAAAAATACAGAAAGAGGGAGCTTCGACCCAGCCTCTTACACCTCACAGACATCATGGTCTGTATGTAGTGTGTTCTTCCATGCTCCACATGACTGACTATCTGCATGGCGGGGCTGGGAGTCACTGTAGTGTGCGGAAGGGGCCGGGAGCCATAGCACAGCTGGTAGAACATTTGCTGGCATGTGACTCACCTGGGCTCCATCCCACACATTGCAGGAGTAATTTCTGAGTGTGGACGAGTGCAGTCACCCCTGAGCACGGCTGGGTGTGACCTAGAAACAAACCCAAAATGCATAGCCCTGGCCCACTAAGCCCGGGATGGAACCCAGGGCCCCAGGCAGACACGGCTCCCAGCCCTGCCCCAATACTTCAAACTTACCAGCTCAGAATTCAGTTGCTTCCCACTTTAATAATCTGTTGATAGGGGCTGGAGCAATAGTACAGAGGGGGAGAGCATTTGCCCAGCATGTGGCCAGCCTGGGTTAGATCCTCAGCATCCCATAGGGTCCCCTGAGCACCGCCAGGAGTAATTCCTGAGTGCAGAGCCAGGAGGAACCCCTGAGCATCGGTGGGTGTGACCCAAAAAGAAAAGAAATTGTTGGCAATTCCTGCTTAGGGCTTTCTCTGGTTCTGTGCTCAGGAGTCATCCTGATGGCGGCGCCCGGGTGTGCTGGGGGATTGAGCCACAGGCAGGCCGCGTGCAAGGCAAGTGCCCTCCCCCCTGGCGCTGTTGGCCAGCCTCTCCCCTGCCAGTTCTACTGGAATTGAAGCTGTCAGTCACTATTGGATTTTTTTGGGTCCCACCCGGCAACACTCAAGGGTTACTCCTGGTTCTTCGCTCTGGAATTACTCCAGGCGGTGCGGGGGGGGGAATCATAAGGGATGCTGGGGACTGAACCTGGTCAGCCGCATGCAAGGCAAATGCCCCACCCGCTGTGCTATTGCTCCAGCCCAGTCACTATTGGATTTACGTGCATTTTCCTTCTCAAGCTTTGGGAACTCCCTCATCTTGCCAGGCCTCTGGAGCCCTAGAGGTCCTGAAGTCTCAAATTCGTTGGCTGAATTAAGGAATAGCGAATGAGTTGGCTGCGCGTTTATTTATTTATTTTTCTTTTCTTTTTCTTTTTTTTCATAACCAGATCTTCCCACTCAGGAGCCTGTTTGAAATAGTGGTAGCACTTAGATACACATCTTGCCCCAAGCTCTCTGCCCACGCGCACCAGTTGCACCATGGTGGGTGAAGTTTAAGAGGTTCGCGCATCAGCACTCGGGTTTCCAGGGCGTCGAGCCGTGCCAGGGCGGCCATGTTGCCTGGTGTAGCCCAGCTCCCCTAATTGACTTCCTATTGCGGCTTTCCACACACTCCGGGTTAAGTAACAGGTCGCCGCGTCCGCGTCGCCTGCCGCCTGGCTTCACTCGCTCTCATTAGCGTGGCCTGGGGTTTCAGCACGGTCGGTGATTTACATCCGGTGCAGAGCCCTGGTCCGGGTTGTCCCCTAAGCCTGATGAATATATATTGGGGATAAAGAGCCAAAGACCCTGCCAGGCCCTTCAGCGGCTTCTGAAGCTCCCAGGGGCCTCTGATTAGCAATGCATGAACCCGGAGGAAAGCCCCAGGGGCCCAGGAGAGGCGTTGCAGGTGGGCCGCCCCTCCCCCGCGGCCCGGCTTAGGACCACCTTTCTAGTCACCTGCCCGGCCTCTTTCTTCGGACCCACTTTGAGCCCAGAGCTGCAGGCGCCCTCCTGGGAGCACTTAAGCCCCGGCTGATTGTTATGCAATGAATCCTCCTAAGCAAAGGGCTAGTGGCCTGCGGACCCCATTATTGGGGTGGGGGATCTCCGGTGATTCCTTTTGGGAATCCTCCCCCCCACCCCCTGATTGCGCCGGCTTGTCAACTTCATTAGAGAGAAATTTGGAGGCTGAGGTGGCACAGCTGAGGGAGGGCGGGCTGCAGGCCGTGAGATCAGAAAGAGAATGGGCCGAGAAGGCGGGTGAATGGGCCCCGGATATGCACCCGGGGTGCGCATGCAAAGGTAATTCCAGGCCTGCTCCTCCCAGTCCCTTTGTCTCCCTGCCTTCAGCCCGCCTGGGAATGCTCCCAGGCCCCTCATTAAGAAGTTAGAAGAGAGTTTTCCCCTTCCCCTTGCCTGGGCTCCCTACAACCTCTTTAAGGAATCCCAGGCCCGAGAGATTGCACTGGGGTTAAGGCACGTGCCCGGGTCTGCAAGGCAGGTGGCCCCTCCAGATTCAGTCCCTAGCAGAGACTGTGGTTGTCCAGTACTGCCCGGAGTGACCTGAGCACCGGTAGCCCCTCGCATGCCTTTCCAATAAGCTTGCTCCTGAGTTTGGTCTCCGAGTGCTTGTGGCCTTATCTAAAAAGTGACTCCCTAGGACCATCCTCTAACCGGGACTAGGACCATCCTCCAACCCCGGACTCAGGGCTGCAGAGTCTGGGACTGGGCGTGGCCTGTGGCCTTTGAACCGCTCTCAGGGGACACCAAGAGTTTCTCCCCAGCAGGAAAACTTGAGTAGGAAGAAGCATTTTGCAATTGGCAACTTTGTTCTAAGTCACTTGTGGCATGGAGGAAGTGGAACAGCAACCTGGCCACTTTTATCTTAAACTTTATTTATGAGCGTCCTGTGCTCCTTTCCTGCTACGGTTTCTAATAGAGGAACTTCCGGGCCTGAGCAATAGCACAGAGGAAGGGCGTCTGCCTTGCACGCCCAGGTTCGATCCTGGCATCCCATATGGTCCCCGAGCACCACCATGAGTAATTCCTGAGTGCAGAGCCAGGAGTAACCCCTGAGCATTGCCGGTGTGACCCCAAACAAAACAAACAAAAACAATGAGGTGCATCAGTGCAGTGTGGGGGGTCTTGCTGTCATTGTTTGGGGGTCTTGCTGACGTTGTTTAGGGGTGTTGTGTTTAGATAAGGAGACTTCTGAGTCTAAATTTAGTAATCTGTTCTGATTTTGTAGCCTTTGCTAAATAACAATAAATTTACCTTCTAGATGACTCTTCAGACTTACTCTTCCTGGAGACTTGCCAGGCGAAACCCCTCCAGGATTAAGTTCTGGAAAATCACTTGCAAATTTTTGGGGGTGGGGGTGGGGGAACGTCTACATTTGAATATTTTACCTGTCCAGACTGCCATCTGCACATGTTGTCGCTGCATTAGGTAGAAAAGAAATCTGAAGTTTGTCAGCCTGTTAGAATTAAAGGTGACATCTGCTTTTAATTGGTGTTTTATTTTCTTCCAAGTCAGTAAAATTTGGTCAGACATGAATTATCAAATTTTGCAGCGCTAAGCAGCTTGTCCGGTGACAGTAAGGGTTGCCTTGAGCTTCTGTACAGATGGGAAGTGCTAAAATGTTGATTAATCGTCCTAGGCGTTCTGAGCGATCGTGGATTCAGAGGGTCCAAGCACATGTAACCACAGTGGCTTCACTCTGCACACTGCTTTCCTTGCCCTGCACATTCTTGGCGTGACGGTGAGCACCCTTAAAGCATCAAAACATTAATCCAGCTTATAGGATTAGGGAAATATAGATTATTCCATACATACATCATTTTATTTATTTTTTAAAGTATTTTATTATACCATTGTGAGATATACAATTACAAAGATGTTCATATTTGGGTTTTGGTCATACAGTGTTCCAGCACCCATCCCTTCACCAGTGCCCATCTCCCACCACCAATGTCCCCGTTCCCTCCCCCTGTCTTCCCTGTTCATCATCGATTTGCTCGAGCGGGCACCAGTAACATCTCCATATGACCTGTCTCATGCAAGTAGAGCCCAAGGGCACCTGCTTGCTCCAGGACATAAAGAGCCTCAAACCATTCCATCAGGTCATGGGAATGAGGTCTGTAATTGTTACTGGTATTTGGCATATCAAATACGACACAGGTAGCTTGCCAGGCTCTGCTGTGCGGGTAGCATACTCTTGTAGTCATCTCAAAATCCAGAATTTATTGATGAACCGTGCGGCTCCCAAACAGCCGCTAGAGCCGGGCTGTGATAGGCTGGTCTGCTGGGTGGAGTTCTGATGAGGGGGAAGTCTGGATGTGGAAAATGGAGACCCTCATGGAGTGGGGGTCGCCTGGCTTGTTGTGAGGCTCTGCTGGGGTGGCAGGCCAGGGCTAGAACCCACCATCCCTCCTGGGCGCCTCATGAGAGGCTGGGCACAGGGAGAGCCAGTAGCAGCTCTGCCCCATGTCTGTGAGTCCCTCCCCCTACCCCATGTTATACATACATATATATATCACTTGATCACTTGAATCCCGTTATTCATCGATTTGCTCGAGCGGGCGCCAGTAACATTTCCATTGGACCCTATCACGTACAATGTAGCCCAATGGCATCTGGTTGATTCAGGAATATGAAGAGCCTCAAACCGCTCCTTCAGGGTCTTAACAAGGAAGTCTGACCATCTTGTAGGTGGGCGGCCACGTGATCTTTTGACATCCCGTGGGATCCAGTCGGTAACGGCTCTAGTCCAGCGGTTGTCTCCAAATCGCATTACATGTCCAGCCCATCTGATTTTCGATGCCTTGGCAAACGAGACAGCGCCCCTGATTCTGGAATAGCGACGGAGGTCAGAACTCCGGATTCCTTCTCTCACTTGGAGTGAGGCGTGATATTCCAAGCATAGCTCTTTCGATGCCTCTCTGGGAGACCCGAATAGCATTCTCATCCTGCTTTCGTAGGGCCCAGGTCTCTGAGGCGATGTTAATGCAGGGAGAACGGTGGAGTCAAAGAGATGTGCCCGGAGCCGGAGGTTCTTTGTCCTTTTTAGCTATTTCTTCGATGCCTTTGAAGGCATTCCATGCCGCTCTTCTTCCTCCTGCGCAGCTCAGGTTTTAGGTCGCTCATCATGTTGACTTCTCGACCTAGGTACACATAACTGCTGCATTCAGAGATGTTTGTTCCATTGAGAGTGAATGGGGCCTCTGGAACTAGTTCATTTCTCATGAACATAGTTTTCTTCAGATTCAGCTGTAGACCTACCTCTTCCACATTCTCGGTCAAAGTCAGCCAGCATTTGTGCCGCTTGGCTAATGTTTGGTGTTATTAGAACGATGTCATCAGCGAAGCGGAGGTGGTGTAGTTGCCGACCATCTATCTTCACTCCCATTCCTTCCCATTCTAATTGTCGCATGATGTTCTCGAGGGTGGCACTGAAGAGTTTTGGTGAAATGGTATCACCCTGTCGAACCCCCTCTTTTGACATCAATGATCACTTCTTTGTAGAATGGTGAGATCCTGGTGGTGAATCCGTAATACAGCTCACGAAGGATCTTGATGTATTGGGTTTGAACACCCTGTTTGACTAGGGGCTTCGATGACTGCTTCAGTCTCCACAGAATCAAAGGCTTTCTGTAAATCAATGAACGTGAGACAGAGTGGCATCTTGTACTCCCTACAAACCTCAATGAGCTTGGTTACTGTGTGGATATGGTCGATTGTGCTGAATCCTTTCCGGAAGCCTGCTTGCTCCGCATGGTTGTCCTTCATCTAGTGTTCTGCTAATCCTGTTCAGGATGACTCGTGTAAACAGCTTGTAGATGACAGACAACAGGCAGATGGGGCGATAGTTGCCGATGTCGTGAATGTCTCCCCTTCTTGAACAGTAGAACTGTCCTGCTGGTTTTCCATTGGGAGGGCACCTTGCATTCGGACAGGTAGCGTGTGAAGAGCCGAGCTAGTGTATTGATGAGTACCGATGGCAGATTCTTCAGATGTTCGGGTCTGACTTTGTCTGGGCCTGGTGCTGTTCCCTTCTTTACCGATGAGATGGCATGTCGGATTTCAGAAGGGAGAACATTGGGAATGACATATCCATCCTGTGGAATTTGGTATGTGGGCAGGTGGATGTGGCTATCAAAGAGATTTGAGTAGAAGTCCTGGATAATCTTCTCCATTGCCTTTCTGGAAGATGTGATAGATCCATCAGGCGCTCGGAGGGCAGTCATCTTGGTCTTATAGTTGGTGAAGGACAGGCGGGCAGTGCGAATACTTTTCCCCGGCTTCTGCTGCATCTTCCAGTATTTCTGCTCTTCTGTCTTTGAGGTCTGCTTTTATCGCTTCTCTGCACTGTTTAGCAAGCTTGGACGTTAGCATTT
>JAJIBD010028530.1:0-27500 GCA_021461705.1 Cryptotis parvus
ATCACTTGATCACTTGAATCCCGTTATTCATTGATTTGCTCGAGCGGCGCCAGTAACATTTCCATTGGACCCTATCACGTGCCAATGTAGCCCAATAGCATCTGGTTGATTCAGGAATATGAAGAGCCTCAAACCGTTCCTTCAGGGTCTTTACAAGGAAGTCTGACCATCTTGTATGTGGGCGGCCACGTGATCTTTTGATATCCCGTGGGATCCAGTCAGTAATGGCTCTAGTCCAGCGGTTGTCTCCAAATCGCATTACATGTCCAACCCATCTGATTTTTCGATGCCTTGGCAAACGAGACAGCATCCCTGATTCTGGAATAGTGACGGAGGTCAGAACTCGGATTCCTTCTCTCACTTGAGTGAGGCGTGATATTCCAAGCATAGCTCTTTTGATTCCTCTCTGGGAGAACCGAATAGCATTCTCATCCTTCTTTTCGTAGGGCCCAGGTCTCTGAGGCGTATGTTAATGCAGGGAGAACAGTGGAGTCCAAGAGATGTGCCCGGAGCCGGAGGTTCTTTGTCCTTTTAGCTATTTCTTCGATGCCTTTGAAGGCATTCCATGCCGCTCTCTCTTCCTCCTGCGCAGCTCAGGTTTTTAGGTCGTTCATCATGTTGATTTCTCGACCTAGGTACACATAACTGCTGCATTCAGAGATGTTTGTTCCATTGAGAGTGAATGGGGCCTCTGGAACTAGTTCATTCTTCATAAACATAGTTTTCTTTAGATTCAGCTGTAGACCTACCTTTCCACATTCTCGGTCAAAGTCAGCCAGCATTTGTGCCGGCTTGGCTAATGTTTGGTGTTATTAGAACGATGTCATCAGCAAAGCGGAGGTGGTGTAGTTGCCGACCATCTATCTTCACTCCCATTCCTTCCCATTTTAATTGTTGCATGATGTTCTCGAGGGTGGCGCTGAAGAGTTTTGGTGAAATGGTATCACCCTGTCGAACCCCTCTTTTCACATGAATGATCACTTCTTTGTAGAATGGTAAGATCCTGGTGGTGAATCCGTAATACAGCTCACGAACGATCTTGATGTATTGGGTTTGAACACCCTGTTTGGCTAGGGCCTCGATGACTGCTTCAGTCTCCACAGAATCAAAGGCTTTCTGTAAATCAATGAACGTGAGGCAGAGCGGCATCTTGTATTCCCTACAAACCTCAATGAGCTTGGTTACTGTGTGGATATGGTCGATTGTGCTGAATCCTTTCCGGAAGCCTGCTTGCTCGCATGGTTGTCCTTCATCTAGTGTTCTGCTAATCCTGTTCAGGATGACTCGTGTAAACAGCTTGTAGATGAAGGACAACAGGCAGATGGGGCGATAGTTGCCGGTGTCGTGAATGTCTCCCTTCTTGAACAGTAGAACTGTCCTGCTGGTTTCCCATTGGGGAGGGCACCTTGTATTCGGACAGGTAGCGTGTGAAAAGCCGAGCTAGTGTATTGATGAGTACCGGCGGCAGATTCTTCAGGTGTTCGAGTCTGACTTTGTCTGGGCATGGTGCTGTTCCCTTCTTTACCGACGATATGGCATGTCAGATTTCAGAAGGGAGAACGTTGGGAATGACATATCCATCCTGTGGAATTTGGTATGTGGGCAGGTGGATGTGGCTATCAAAGAGATTTGAGTAGAAGTCCTGGATAATCTTCTCCATTGCCTTTCTGGAAGATGTGATAGATCCATCAGGGCGTCGGAGGGCAGTCATCTTGGTCTTATAGTTGGTGAAGGACAGGCGGGTGGTCGCGGAATGCTTTTCCCGGCTTCTGCTGCATCTTCCAGTATTTCTGCTTTTCTGTATTTGAGGTCTTCTTTTATCGCTTCTCTGCACCGTTTAGCAAGCTTGGACACAGGTACACCCGGCAGAGCAGAAACCAGCTTTCCCGTTGTGCTTGCGGCTGCTAGCGATTTACCTCCAAATTACCGTAAATATTCTACCCAGCCCTCTGAGAGAGCACCACAAAGTAATGAGAATATAGCGCCCGCATGACACAGCCTGGCAAGCTGTCCGATGCGTGTTCGATATGCCAAAACCAGTAACAGAAATGTTTATTTTCCTGACCCCCCAAAAGAGCCCTTAATACGGCAGCAGTAAGAAAGGCAAACAAGCAGTGCCTGATAAAATTTCACGGCCATCCTAAGCTGCCAAACGAAGAAGGACTAAATTGACAGTCTGTACTTTCAATGCACGTATGCTGGCATCGGAAGCTTATATCGAGGATCTGATGGTGCAAGCGCAAAAGATCAGAATACGACATCATTGGTCTGACTGAGACGAGGCGGCTTCAGTTGCATCAAGCTGTATTTGACACCGGAGAAGAATTGTTCCTTGGAACATGCGACCGAAAAGGCGTCGGTGGTGTTGGTGTCCTTGTCAACACGAACATGGCCATCAACATTGATTCATTTGAATGCCTAACAAACCGAATAGGACGATTACACTTGAAGAGATGTGGCCCACTGCCAGCAATTTCTATCTTCATTGTCTACGCACCAACATCCACATACAAAGAAGATGAAATTGAGAAATTCTACATGGAATTGGAGGAGTTCTATAAAAAAAGATCACACCTTCTACAAGATCATAGTCGGTGATTTTAATGCCAAGATAGGACCAAGAAGATCGGCTGAAGAACTCCACATCAGGACCCATGGCCTAGAATGGAACGAACAGGGTGAGAGACTATCTGAGTTCATCATGTCCACCAAGACCATTCATGGGAACTCACAGTTCCAGAAGGCTGAAGCGAAACGTTGGACATGGGAATCTCCTGGCGGACAGTTCCACAATGAAATTGACCACATCATCTTCAATCGACGGTTTTGTCTGACCAATGTAGCTGTCGTCCCCAAATTCCAAACAGGATCGGACCACCGTCTCCTTCGTGCAAAATTCTACTTCCCGCAATGGGGAAAAGGCTGCAAAGTTTAAGAAGAGAACTCCCAGAACGACCACCAACTGGGAACTCTTTGTCACCATTGCAGCAACATGGGAAGATACCATCATTGACGACATCGATGAAGAATATAACCGACTGGTTCAGCACCTCCATGATTGTGCGAAAAATGCTGAGAGAGAGAAAGACACAAAAGGACACTTGTCTTCAGAAACTCTTGAGCTCATTCGCCAACGTGGCAAGGCACAAGCCTCAGGAGACCAAATGCTAACGCCCAAGCTTGAGATTTCTTAATAAGCATTTTTGTGACAATTGGTATCTATCCAATATATATTCCAAATACGCATTGTACCAAAAAACAGTTCATAAGAATCTCACTGTGAGGGTCTGAAAGAAAGCACAGTGGGTAGAGCACTTGCCTTACACATGACCAACCCAGGTTTGGGCCCCAGCGCCCCTTAATGTCCCCAGCAATCCCTGAACTCAGACGCAGGAATAATGTTGAGCAACGCCAGCTGTGTGCCTTCATCAGAACTGGGTGTTATATTTTTAATAAGTTGGTAATTTAAAACAGTGTATCATTTGCATTTTAGTGACACTGGTATGATCCTAGAGATGTTTCTCTTCTCTCAGATGTTATAAATGTATTTTCTTCTGAATATGTTATTTTGATGGCTTTACCCAGAACTCTCTTAAGGCCTTCAATTCAACTAATTTGCAAAGGCTCTTATTAAAATATAACACGAGCCTTTTCTCTTATTCTTTTTTGTTGTGATGGAACTCACATGGACCATTCTAACATCTGCGGCCTGATGATTCAATATGTGATTGTATGAAATAATCTTCACACGGTGCCTTGTTAACATCTATGGTACCATTCTACTCCAAACAATTTTCTATCCATTTGCCTCATTTATTTTTAATGTATGGGAATGGAAGAGAAACCAGGTCATTGTGTTAGACTGAGAATATATTTATTTGGGAAAAAACATGGAAATGGAAACTAGGCTGATTTTTTTAAATGTCCTTCGAAATTGGTTTTTCATTCTATCTGAGAAATATTAGTCCTTGTAAGTTTATTTATTTTGAAAAGCAATACACTCGTTTAGTGTGAAATCCAAAAACACCAAAAGGGGTAGCCAGTAATAGACAGACAGACAGACAGACAGACAGACAGACAGACAGACAGATAGACAGACAGACAGATAGATAGACAGACAGACAGACAGACAGACAGACAGACAGACAGACAGACAGACAGACAGACAGACAGACAGACAGACAGACAGATAGATAGATAGATAGATAGATAGATAGATAGATAGATAGATAGATAGATAGATAGATAGATAGATAGATAGATAGATAGATAGATAGATAGATAGATAGATAGATAGATAGATAGATAGATAGATAGATAGATAGATAGATAGATAGATAGATAGATAGATAGAAGAACCTCTCCAACCTTATCCAGAGCCAGCTCCTGGCTCCCTCCGGACCATACTTCCTCCATAGTAGCACCCAGCACCAGGCCACCCAGCACCCATCCACAAAGACAGGGCTCCTGCTTCACCAGCTCAGGGAGATTTCAATACTCTCCACTGTGCGCTGCCAAGCCTCAGTTTCTTCATCTGTGTCATGGGAATGATGACTATCGCCTGTCCTCCTGAGCAGGTGTATCTGACGCAGCAGGCAGAGGCCCCTGAGAACGAGGCCAGTCCCTCCTGCCCTCCAGATGTCTGCTCTGGACCCCCCCTCTGGTCTGTACCAGCCCGCACCCTTCTCCTCACACCTTTCCACAGGGCCTTTCTCTGGCAGCCAGCAGGAGGTGCACACCCCACCTTTCCAGGCTCTTCCTAGGGTCTGTGAGAACTTCTGAGCAAATTTTCCAACATCCCATTCACCAGAATTATCTTGTCAGCTGCAAGAAAAACATTGATCCCTCTGTCTCAGAGTAATAGATAGCAAGCACGGAGCCAGGGGCACCAGCAACAATGAGCTCATTCACCTATTCAGGTGTCAGGATTGTGTTCCTGGGGAGGAGAAATCAACTCTGAACCCCGAGAATCCTGGCCCACAGCCTCCCCAGCAGTCAGCTGTCTGCAGAGAAGAGCAAGATTTCCGTCTGAAAACACCTACATCCAAGCATGAATTCATTTTCTTAACAGAATGTTCTCATTGTACAAGCCCGAGGTTCCCAGCTGCAGAGCCTTCTGCAAAGGACCTGAGGGGCCGGAGAGAGGGAAGCAGGGAAGAGGGGAGGGAAAAACCAGGGAGGGCACCCCTGCAGGGGGAAGGGATTCCTGGAGGAGGTGAAGGGGGCGTTGCACCCCAGAGGCCAGGCTTTGATTTCTCTTGCTACCAGAGAACTGCTTTGCATGTTCCCCAAACTGCCTGGCTTTCGGAGGAAGCTGGGTGTTCCCCTAACCATGCCATTGCCTGGGGTACAGGAAACCCAGCCCTGGGTTGACCTCTCTCTCCCTCCCCGTATCCACTCTGAGGGATTGGGTTAGCTACATCCTGGAGAGCAACTCCACCAAGAACTGGGGCCTCCACGGAACCCCCAAAAGCAAAAGCCCAAGTCGTCACACTCCCCAAATAATCCCTGACAGACAGGCTGTGAAGGGCTTCCCAGCCCAGTGCTGGCCCCAAGAGATGCCGCAGACTGAGTGGGGTAGGAGTTGGGGGGTCCCGACAGTTCCGTGTGACAATGTCACACACATTGTCACTAATAATGTTCTACCATGACAACGTGCATTCACTACTATAAGTCTTCTTGTCTGATCCAGAACGCTGAGACCTGATTTAGCTTGGTCCCCACTCAGAATTCCCTGTTCTATCTTAGTACCCTATGCTTATTAGTGTTTATAACACATAGTTTCATTGAAAAGGATCTATGTGCCTTAAAACTTGTTTTTCCTTTTTGGGTCACACTCGACAATGCTCAGGGGTTACTCCTGGCTCTGCACTCAGGGTTTACTCCTGCAGTGCTCTGGGGACCATATGGATGCCGGATATCAAACCCAGGTGGGCCATGTGCAAGGCAAAAGCTCTCCCCATTGTACTGTCACTCTGGTCCCTGCCTTGAAACTTTTCATTTTAGAAAATCATCCTGATCATTGTTATGATCCTGAGAGTATGTAAAGTCCATTTGCAGTTGCCCCATGACTGTGAGGATCATGTTAAATTTCATGTAGTCTTGTGCGGGAACCTTAGCATCTTCATCAGAACTATAGCAGGCTCTCTGGGGAACTTGGGTTAGTGTTCTAAAGCTCTTCCGGGAAATAAATGTGAAATGAATCCTGAAAAAACAAAGAGCTTCTTGAGACTTCTATGCCTTCCTTGACATTAAAAATATTTTAAAAACAGAGCTAACAAAACAGTACAGTCAGGAACAAGCAGGCAAAGTAGTAAGACAGATTCCAGATGTTTCTATGTAATTATGAGAATTCAGCATGAGAAAATTCAGCATCATACGGAAGAAAAAAACTCAACTTATGTGCCACAAAAGCCAATAAATGGTTTTGAGACAACTGGTTAACCATTTGGGGGGAATAACTATATTCTTACTTAAATTCCAGAAAGATTAAAAAAAATACGAAATTTGGGCTGGAGTGATAGTCCAGCGGGGAGGGCATTTGCCTTGCACACTCCCAACCCAGGTTCGATCCCCAGCATCCCATATGGTCACCCAAGCACCGCCAGGAGTAATTCCTGAGTGCAGAGCCAGGAGTAACCCCTGAGCATTGCCAGGTGTGGCCCAAAAAAGAAAAAAAAACAATGAAATTTTAAAGCCATGAAATAAATAAAATGTAGAGGCTGGAGCAATAGTATAGCAAACAGGACATTTGTCTTGCACTCGGCCAGCCCTGATTCGATACCTAGCATCCCACATCATCCCCAGAGCTAGGCCAGAAGTAATTACTGAGCTCAGAGTCAAGAGCAACCCCTGAGCCTCTCCGAGAGAGAGAGGAAGGAAGGAAGGCAGGAAGGAAGAAGGAAGGAAGGAAGGAAGGAAGGAAGGAAGGAAGGAAGGAAGGAAGGAAGGAAGGAAGGAAGGAAGGAAGGAAGGAAGGAAGGAAGGAAGGAAGGAAGGAAGGAAGGAAGGAAGGAAGGAAGGAAGGAAGGAAGGAAGGAAGGAAGGAAGAAGAAGGAAGGAAGGAAGGAAGGAAGGAGGGAGGGAGGAAGAGAAGGAGGGAGGGAGGGAGGGAGAGGAAGGAAGGAAGGAAGGAAGGAAGGGAGGAGAGGGAGGAAGGAAGGAAGGAAGGAAGGAAGGAGGAGGGGAGGAAGGAAGAGGGAGGAAGGAGAGGGAAGGAGAGGAGGGAGGGAGGAGGAAGGAAGGGAGGAAGGAAGGAAGGAAGGAAGGAAGGAAGGAAGGAAGGAAGGAAGGAAGGAAGGAAGGAAGGAAGGAAGGAAGGAAGGAAGGAAGGAAGGAAGGAAGGAAGGAAGGAAGGAAGGAGTACATAAATACTTTTTTGTTTCCTTGTTTGTTTTGGAGGCCACACCCAGCTGTGCTCAAGGCTTACCCCCACTTTTGTAACTGTATAGCTCACGGTGGTATAATTAAAAAATTGAAAAAAAAAAAATGACTCCAAGCAGGGTTTGGGAGATTATGTGTTGAACCAGGGACCAAGCCAGGGTCAGCTACATGCAAGACAAAAAGTCTTAACTCCTGTACTATCTCTCCAGTTTCATACATAAGTTCTTTTACAATCTTGTGTTAGGACCATTGGATAATGAAATGTATTGCCTTGGAGACACTTCTCAAAAATTCAGATTAAACACAGCCGGCCCATGCTGGCCTGGGTTCGATCCCCGGCATCCCATATGGTCCCCTGAGCACCGCCAGGAGTAATTCCTGAGTGCAGAGCCAGGAGAAACCCCTGAGCATTGTCGGGTGTGACCCAAAAAGCAAAAAAAAAAAAAAAAAATTCAGATTAAGGGGCGAAGGAGATAACCCAGTGGTTACGGTGCACAACTTGCACGCAGTGGACCACGCTCCCAATACCTGGCACCACACATGGTCCACAAAGCAAAGCACAGCCAGGAATGATGCTTGAGCACAGCCAGGTATGGCCCCAAATCCCTCCACACCCCCACATTCAGATTGATCCATTTTAATCAACAATCCTTTGCAAAGCACTTTCAGAATAGCCTGACAGAGTTGAAGGATGATGTCCAGCATCTGACGCCCAGAGCTGGGGTGAATGGTGCCTTAGTGGAAGCCCAACTTCACTATTTCTTTTCTTTAAAAACAGGGACTGGAGGGGCTGAAGCAATAGCCCAGCGGGTAGGGTATTTGCCTTGCACACGGCCAGCCTGTGCAAGCCCGGGATCGATCCCGGCATCCCATATGGTCCCCGAGCTCTGCCAGGAGTAATTCCTGAGTACAGAGCCAGGAGTACCCCTGAGCATCGCCGGGTGTGACCCAAAAAGCAAAAAAAAAAAAGGGGGCTAGAGCGATAATCCAGCGGGTAGGGCATTTGCCTTGCACGGCCGGCCCATGCCGCCCGGGTTTGATCCCCACATCCCATATGGTCCCCAAGCACTGCCAGGAGTAATTCCTGAGTGCAGAGCCAAGAGAAACCCCTGAGAGCATTGCTGGGTGTGACCCAAAAGGCAAAAAAAAAAAAATTGGTGTTTGGCATTATATACCCATGGATTTTTGGAAGTGCTGTGCAAGTGAAATAAAGTAGGTGGAGAAACACAAAATGAATGTCTTCACACGTATGTGGAACGTTAAGTAAAACAAACACATAAACAGAAGCTAAACTAACTCAGACTATACAAGCAAGATGCCAGGACTGCAGAAACAGTGTGGTCTCTCGCCTTGCATGTGGCAAGGCTGGTGAAGGAGGCTGAACAGTAAAGGATCTCTTGCCTTGCATGTGGCCAACCCAGTTTAATATTCAGGACCACAAATGGTCCTCGAAGCACCACCAGGAATGATCCCTGAGCACAGAACCGGGAGAAAGCCCTGAGCATGACTGGGTGGGGCTCAAACCTCCCAACACACACATACACACACACACACACACACACACACACACACACACAAGAAAAGGATAGACTAGAGCTCATCAGAAGGGAAAAGTTAGGGAAGAATGTAAGTCCAGTAAAATGGGTAAAGTGGGTAGTGGCTGGTGGAACAGACTTTAGGTGAGATAGAGACACTGTCACAGATGCACGCCCGATAGGCTAGCACATCTGAAAATGGCTGATTTCCACCCTGGGATAAGTGTTGGATTTCTTTTTTTTTTTTTTTGGGTCACACCTGGCGATGCTCAGGGGTTACTCCTGGCTCTGCACTCAGGGGTTACCTCCTGGCGGTGCTCAGGGGACCATATGGGATGCCGGGGATCGAACCCTGGCCAGCACAGACTGGCTGCGTCAAGGCAAATGCCCTACCGCTGGGCTATCGCTCCGCGCCCGAGTGTTGGATTTCTGATGCCAAGGTGTTCTTGATTCTCCCATCCTGGATGGCCTCTCTCCTCTGCTACACAGCCCACGGCTCCTCCCCACAAATACACCCCTTGGCAGCCCAGTCCCAACTGCAAAACCCTCTTTGATGCAGAAAGCTTGGGCTTGGAGGCAGGAGAGACAGTACAGTGGGTAGGGCGCTTGCTCGCACTCAGCCTGCTTGGGTTCCATCCCTGGCGTAGCATATGATCCCTCAAGTGCCCCCATCCCTGAGTAGAGCCAGGATGAAGTCCTGAGCACCACTGGGTGTGACCCAAAAACAAGGAAAAAAAGAGTTGATTTATCATTTGGTACAGAACAAGGTCAGGATACTTTCAACTTCTATTAGGAAATGCTTGTTTATGCGGGGTTCTGAAAACTCTTGTAGCAAACCTCCAGGGGAGATTCTTTCACACCTCTTATCAACAGAGGCCGGTAAATTAAACACACTTTCATCCGAGTAATGAGATCCGTCCATTAACGGCTCCCAGGTTGCTCCTGCCAGCAGGCGAAGGCATGGCGCAGCACATCAGAGATGGAGACACAGCAGATTGGAAGTCATCTCGCTCTGGCTATGACTCCTGACTGCTTCTCAGTGGTGCGAGAGAGGCTGGTCTGGGTCCCTGGTGTCCATGGTGTGAACTGGGGCAGGTCGGGAGGATGCCTGAAGTGCCCACATCCAGGTTTGCTTTGAGGTTTGGTTCTCAGTTCAAACATACTGACTGCAACTTTCACTGGTCTCCCAAGTACATTTGACTGTCATTTTATTAAAGGAAGAAATGTTGGCACCAGACCTCTGGGTCTGAGGTCAGCTCTGTCATGTCCAGTGTGTCCTTGAGTGAGTCACCCAACCTTGTGGTAACTTCTCTGTGTCTACCTTTATGAAATGTGGGGGAAATGACCAGTTGATTAAATGAGTAAATCAGGAGTTTCCTAACCCTTGGGATAGCACCTGCTGGACAAGCATTTTGATCTATTTATTTTTGATTTGGGGATCCAGACCAGCAGTGCTTGGGGTTTACTCCTGGTTCTCTTCTGGCACTACTCATATGTGGTGTCAGGGATGGAACCTGGGTTTCTTATGCAGGAGCAAGTACCTTATTCACTTTTCTATTTCTCTGGCCCCTATAAGCCTGAGTTTAGAAGCCTCTAAAATAGACAGTGCCCTTCCCTTCCATGCTGCTGCCTGCATTGCTGTTTCTTGCAATGAAAAGTCATCACAGTGGAGGGAAGAGGTAGTTCATGGCACTGTTTTGGAGGGAAGAGACAACTCAGAGCACTGCATTGGGGAAAAGCGACATCTCACAGCATGGCATTGGAGGGAAGAGGCAGTTCATGGCACTTCATTGGAGGGATGAGGCAGATCACGGCACTGCATTGGAGGAAAGAGACAGCTCACAGCACTGCATTAGAGGGAAGAGGCAGCTCACGGCACTGCATTGGAGGAAAGAAGCATCTCATAGCACTGCATTGGAGGGAAGAGGCATCTCACAGTGATGTGTGGTGAGCAAAGTACCTGTAAAAATACACCCCGCCTGGCCTTCTCCTTAAGATCTGATTGCACAGGGGTCGGCCCCCTTCCCCCCTCCATTTTGTGGAGCTGCCCTGGGGCGACCAGCCACTGCATGCAGTCTCAAATGCGGCTGGGGAAGCTGGAACTCCACTCTCCCCAGGCTCAGCTGACCATGGGGCTCCCAGGAGGACAGATGGGTTTTAGGAGTGGGCCCATCACCTCTGGGGTCCCGGAAGTAGCAGGATGAGACTCGCCCACCACACTAGCCGACACCTTCACTGTCCAGATGCTAGGATGCTACCTCAAGACCAGATTGTCTTCCGTTCATCATCGATTTGCTCAAGCGGGCCCCAGTAACATCTCCATATGACCTGTTTCATGCAAGTAGAGCCCAAGGGCACCTGCTTGCTCCAGGAACATAAAGAGCCTCAAACCATTCCATCAAGTCATGGGAATGAGGTCTATAATTGTCACTGGTATTCGGCATATCAAATACGACACGGGTAGCTTGCCAGGCTTTGCCATGCGGGTAGCATACTCTTGTAGTCATCTCAAAATCCAACATTTATTGATGAACCGTGCGGCCGCAGCCGCCGCGCTAGCTGGGCTGTGATAGGCTGGTCTGCTGGGTGGAGTTCTGACTAAGGGGAAGTCCGGATGTGGAAAATGGAGGTCCTCATGGAGTGGGGGGGTCGTCTGGCTTGTGAGGCTCTGCTGGGGTGGCGGGCCAGGGCTAGAACCTGCCATCCCTCCCGGGCACCTCGTGAGCGGCTGGGCACAGTGAGAGCCAGTAGCAGCTCTGCCCCATGTCTGTCTCTGGATCAGCATACCTGGGCCAGATTAAAAAGACTGCAGCAGGGGTGGATCTCGATGAGCCGGGCTGTGATAGGCTGGTCTGCTGGGTGGAGTTCTGACGAGGGGGAAGTCCGGTGTGTGGAAAATGGAGGTCCTCATGGAGTGGGGGGTCGTCTGGCTTGTGAGGTTCTGCTGGGGTGGCGGGCCAGGGCTAGAACCTGCCATCCCTCCCGGGCACCTCATGAGCTGCTGGGCACAGTGAGAGCCAGTAGCAGCTCTGCCCCATGTCTGTCTCTCAAGACAGATTAACAAAGCAAAACCAGTTTGAGCCCAGGTAGGCAGCTCCCAGAAGCAGGAATCACTGGGAATTCATCAGATGGAGTCAGGGGTCGGCCCTTCCCCCTCCATTTGTCGAGCCTGGTGGCCCCGCCCGGGAGCTGCCCTGGGGCAACCAGCCATAACATGCAGTCTCAAACACAGCTGGGGAAGCTGGAACTCCACTCTCACCAGGCTCAGCTGACCATGGGGCTCCCAGGAGGACAGATGGGTTTGGGGAGTGGGCCCATCACCTCTGGGGGTCCTGGAAGCAGCCAGATGAGACTCGCCCACCACACTAGCCGCCACCTTCGCTGTCCAGATGCTGACCATGAGGCCACTAAGCCGCTTACGCGCTCGCGGTCCATCAAACTAGTGGAAACAGTTATGTCCTTTAATGTACTGCATTCTATGATGTGCAGGAAAGTTTGGTGGGAGGGAGAGATAGAGAGGAGAGAAAAGACATACAGAACCCGCCAAGTAGTTGAGGTGTGGGAGTGGGGAGGGAGGTGGGGACCTTGGTGATGGGAGATGGGTTTGGGTGGAGGGATGGGTGTTGGAACACTGTGGAACCAGAACTCTACATGAGCATCTTGCAATTGTATGTCTAAAAAGTGGTGTAATAAAATTTGGGGGGGAAAAAGATCTGACTGCATGTCACTTGTGATAGTTTTATTAGACTGGAAGGAATCTGCATTTGCACAATCTCACCCACACCACAGAGAGGAAATAGAGTATCTGGACACATTTGAGTCATTGAAGGTTGAAACCATAAATTTAGACCACGATGACTCATGGTGACTCTACTTGTAGTGAAATGGTTTTTAATGGAAAATAAGCCAACATCATCAACCTGAGATTGTTCAGTGCAGACTATGATTTCTAACTCTAAGGAGCCATTGACATTCAGGTCAGAGAGCTAATACAAAGGTGAGGCACTCACCTTGCATGCAGGCAACCCCAATTCCGTCCTTGGCACCACATATGGTCCCCTGAACACTACCAGAATTGACCACTGAGCACGGAACTAAGAATAAGCCTTGAGCATTGCCATTGAAGCCTCAATAAACAAAAACTAAAAGCAAAAAATAAAAATTAACCCTCTTACTTTCTTCTAACCCACTATAATAGCTATAACCTAAAAGATAATAACAAGAGTGTTGGGAGGAATGTGGAGGGGTCAGAAGCCTCACACACACACAGAGGCCAGAGGATGCTCTGGAGTAGCTGTTTCAGAAAACAGTCTGGAAACTCATCAAAACACTAGACAGAAAGTGGCCAGAGCGATAGTACGCGGGTAGGGAATTTGCCTTGCACACAGCCGACCCAGGATCTATCCCTGGCATCCCATATGCTCCCCTGAGCACTGCCAGGAGGTAATTCCTGAGTGTAGAGCCAGGAGTAACCCCTGAGCATCACTGGGCACACCCAGTGTAACCCAAAAAGCAAAAATGAAAAAATAAATTAAACATTAGATAGAAAGCTCTGACATGAAGCCAGTAAGTCCCCGAAATTTCCTCCCATGCTGACTTCTCGTGTAGGATTTGACAGGAAGGACTGCAGCTCTTTTGACAAATTTGAAGAAGTTGGTCCTTGCTTGAATAAATGTTTCCATGTTTCAAGTGGGTTTATCCTCTCAAGGAGGTGACCTTATCCCAGAAATGGCCTTCGAGTAAGAACCTTGAGGGGGCCCTACTCCATATAGAACATCCCAGGAGGGAAGTCTCTGCAATCAGCAAAAAGGTGAAGTGCTCAGCCAAACGGAGTTTCAAAAGGTAAATTGTGCTGCAAGTGAGAAAGGGCTAGAGGGGGTCTTGAGTGGCAACATATGACTCTGTGTCAAGGTCCCAGGTCCTACCCCTGTCACACAGCCCCCACAAGCCACCAGGTGTGGTCCTAGTGGCCTCTAGCCACTGTCTGGAGTGACCCTCAAGACAATAAATTAAAAACAAAACTAGGGGGGGCCTCGGACGCACCTGGGGAAGCTGGAAGTCCGCTTCCCCGGCTAAGCTGGCCATGGGGCTCTCGGGAGGGCAGATGGGTTTTGGGAGTGGGCCCATCGCCTCCGGGGGGTCCCAGAAGCAACCGGATGAGACTCACTCACCACACTAGCCACCACCTTTGCTGTCCGGACGCTGGGATCCTACCACTACCAGATTAACAGAGCAAAACCAGTTCGAGCCCAGGTAGGCGGCTCCCAGAGGCGGGAATCACTGGGAATTCGTCAGATGGAGTCAGGGGCCGGCCATTCCCCCTCCATTTTGTCGAGCCTGGTGGCCCCACCCAGGAGCTGCCCCAGGCGACCAGCCATAGCATGCGGGCCTCAGACGCGCCTGGGGAAGCTGCAACTCCGCTTTCCCGGCTAAGCTGCCCATGGGGCTCTCGGGAGGACAGATGGGTTTTGGGAGTGGGCCCATCGCCTCCGGGGGTCCCCGGAAGCAGCCGGATGAGACTCACCCACCACACTAGCCACCACCTTTGCTGTCCAGACGCTGGAACACTGCCTCACGACCAGATTGACAGAGCAAAATCAGTTCGCGCGGCCGCTTGCTGCCGCGTGGTTCATCAAAATAGTGGAAACAGGGATGTCCTTTAATCCACTGCATTCCACAATGTGCAGGAAATTTTGGCGGGAGGGAGAGATAGGGAGGAGAAAGAGGACATCCAGAACCCGCCAGGTAGATGAGGTGAGAGAGAGGGGGAGGGAGGTGGGGACATTGGTGATGGGAGATAGGTTTGGGTGGAGGGTTGGGTGTTGGAGCACTGTGGAACCAGAACTCTGCATGAGCATCTTGCAATTGTATGTCTAAAATGGTGTAATAAAATTTGAGGGGGAAATAAAGTAATACATCTTAAAAAAAAAAACTAGGGGCGGAGCGATAGCCCAGCGGGTAGGGCATTTGCCTTGCATGCGGCCGACCGGGTTAGATCCCCGGTATCCCATATGGTCCCCTGAGCACTGCCAGGAGTAATTCCTGAGCAAAGAGCCAGGAGTAACCCCTTGAGCATCACTGGGTGTGACCCAAAAAGCAAAATAAACAGACAGACAGACAGACAGACAGATAGACAGATAGACAGATAGACAGATAGATAGATAGATAGATAGATAGATAGATAGATAGATAGATAGATAGATAGATAGATAGATAGATAGATAGATAGATAGATAGATAGATAGATAGATAGATAGATAGATAGATAGATAGATAGATAGATAGATAGATAGATAGATAGATAGATAGATAGTATAGATAGATAGATAGATAGATAGATAGATAGATAGATAGATAGATAGATAGATAGATAGATAGATAGATAGAGAGATAGATAGATAGATAGATAGATAGATAGATAGATAGATAGATAGATAGATAGATAGATAGATAGAGAGAGAGAGAGAGAGAGAGAGAGATAGATAGATAGATAGATAGATAGATAGATAGATAGATAGATAGATAGATAGATAGAGATAGATAGATAGATAGATAGATAAAATAAAAACAAAACTAATGGGCAGGAGAGATAGTGCTGCCACTAAGACAGTTTTCTTCATGCTTCGGGCCCCAGTATGATCCCCGGCACTACATATGGTCCCGTGAACCCAACAAGAGGTCACTTCTAAGCACAGAACCAGAAATAGCCCTGGAGCACCACCAGGTCTGAACTCAAAATCCAAAACAAACATAGATAAACAAACAAACGAATGAATGAATAAATAAATAGTAAAAGGTGTATAGGTTCCTGGGGTTGGAACTGGAGCAATAGTACTGTATTTAGGGCACTTGCCTTGTACTTGATTCACCCAGGTGCTATCTCCGGCATCCCTTATGGTTCCCAGAGCACCGCCAGGAGTGATTCCTGAGGACACAGCCAAGAGTAAACCCTGAGCATCGCTGGTGTGGTCCAGAAACCAAATGTTCTTGGTCCAGTGCTGCTCAGGATCAAGAGCATTTGGTGGTTGGGGCGGGTAGCCGAGGTGACTCTGCGGTCTGGGAACTACCCACTCCAGAACAGCAGCCGGAGGCATCTGAGCGTCCCCTCCACGCATGTTTGCTCCCTGTCACATGAGAGCAGCAGCAGAGGGGACCACACCCTGGGGGGCTTGTTGAACTTCAAATCCCAGAGGTGCGCTTAAGAACTGTCTTGCTTCCTTCCTGAGAAGCAGGAGCGACACGTTCCCCTGAGATCCACGCCCTGTGTTGACTTTAGAGTGTATTTGATGGCATGTGAACACATTTGCTGAGCCAAAGGGTGGAATCCAGGCCTCACCCCGCAAGGCAAGTGCTCTACCGCTTCCCGAACTTCATGCACACAACACACGTAAGGCCATAGTCACATCCATGACTGAATAACCCCGGATTCTAGAGCTTCCCTCCTTCCAGCAGGAAAAGCAGCTACCTGTAGGGCTCTCCCGTGGTGCTTGGTTGTGTCTCCCAAGCTGTCCTCCCGGTGCATCTCCTGCGGGGCAGAATTCAGATGGTCAGAGCAGAAACTCAGGGCCCAGAGCAATAGTACAGTGGGGAAAGCAATTGCTTTGTATGTGGCTAAGCTGGGTCTCGATCCCCAGCATCCCATATGACCCCAAGCACAGCCGGGAGAAATTCCTGAGTGCAGAGCCAGGAGCAGCCCCTGAATATCACTGGATGGGACCCAAAAAAGCAAAAATATCACTGGATGGGACCCAAAAAGCAGAAAAAAAGAAAAGGACAGGCGCTCCATCACTTCCCATGACCTGGAAGGCTCTGACCCCGTGTCCGGTACACCCTGTCACTAACTCCATAGGCGGGCAGTGGCCACACCTGCAGGCCCACAGAAGCTCCAGCAGCACCAGAGAAACAGTCCTTGACCAAGTCACTGACTGCCACCATCTCTCCCCTGCAGAGACTGGTCCCCTGGGGGTCCCGAGGTGAGAAGGGTAGGCTGCCCCCCATACTGGGAAAGCACAGGTACCCCAGGAAAGCAGTTTCCAATTCACAAGAAGCTTTAAGCCCTGCCCAAGGGCAGCCTGCATGGTCAACATGGGGGTGCAAGGGTCCCTGGGAAGACCTGGGAAGACCTAGACCAGGGACAGAAACAGCAGGGTGACCCCTGACCCTTACTCCCTAAATCCATCCTCTGCATTGCTTGACTATTTTCCATTTCCAAGGATACCCTTGAGAGGCCCCTTTCACACTCCCGACTCTCCGTGACTGTCCCTCATACTTATCCTACAACTGGCGCCACCCAGAGTTCTGCCGGTGAGATCTTGGGTTGCTGTGGTCCTGGTGCCACTGTGCCCAGGACGCTGGGGACATGGGAGGGCAGAGCGGTGGTTCCCCTGACATGGACATTAGCCCTCCCATAAGACGGCTGATGGCCAAGCCACATTTTATTCGACTTAAGAAAGCATCAATGCAGTGTTTCTTCACATAGTGTGCTGGGGAGACCACCCGGCCCCACGTCGCTGCCTCATGGGTTACCTCACGCCTGTCACTCACTAACACTGCAACCTCTTCATTCCTTGGGTGTGGGTGCCTGTGACTGGGTTTGGGCTTCAGGGACGAGGTTGGTGAGAGTCTGAGTCTCATGCTCCGGGAGGGCCCAGGTACAGGCACGTCTGGGGTTTGTGTCTCTGGCCCAGGCTGGTCTGAATTCCTCAGAGAGACGAAGCGCAGGAGACGCAATGGAGGAAGGAGCTGAGTCTGGGCTCCCTCCCCATTTGTTCACACCTGCATGCTCGGCCTCTGTCAGCCAGGTGGGATGCTTCCCTCTGCCCTCTGCTCTCCTCAGAATACCGGACCCCAGAGTGCGGGGGTCCCCTAACCCATGGGCCCTGAGTTCAGTGGATGACCAGGGCTGTTGTCTAAGGCTGCCAGGAAAGGATGGCTCAACATTAATATTTTTTTAATTTATTCCTTTGGGACAAAACCTTCTTGAGTGATGACAGGCTAACAGCAAAACGACTTGATAAAGGAATTCAAAAATTTAATGACTGAGTCTGGCAGTATATATTGTAAATAACATTAGCCAGATTTGTTTTTACTGAGGAAATAATATCATCTAAAATTAGATGCCTTATGCTTTATTTGCATTTTTTTCTAATGACTATGGTAGACTATTGTTAACATGTGTCTCAAATATTCCTATGTTAAAAAATAAAGCTGGATCCCTACCTCACACCTTATAAATTCCAGGTGGGCGAGAAAATAAAGTACCTCCATATGCCAACTCCCACAGAACTCCACAGAAGTGCAAGAGAGGTGACAGGGAAAGACACTCCCAAGAGACACAAGAGCTAGAACCCATTTTTCAAAAGATGACGAGTTTAACCATAAAAAAAGATTGCGACTTCCCAAAAGTATTCACAGATACTTAAACTCACAACAGAAACAAAATGCATTTTGACCTGGGAGGGACAAAGGGATAACGTAGCTCATGTGCCCATGAAATTCTTCCAAATTGCTCAGAGAAGAAAGAATACTCCAATAAGAAAAACAATGACCATCGCTATTAAGTCATACTACAAGATGTGCAAATGCTAGTGACCTAATGAAAGTACGTTCAATTTCTAGATTTTTTTAAGAATAAAAAATATATATAAGGAAAGAGAAGGTCTGGAAGACAGCAGGCTAAGACCTTGCCTTGTAAACGGCTGACCCGGGTTCGATCCCCAGCACTGCAAATAGTTCCCTGAGCCCTGTCAGGAGTGATCCCTGATTGCATAAGCAGGAATGATCCCTGAGCACTGCCAGGTGTGGCCCCAAAACCAAAAAAAAGAAAAAGGAACACACACCCCCAAACTCCATGGATATCCTTTTCTTATTTCCTCTCCAGTTTTTGGTGCCACGCCCAGCAGTTCTCAGGGTTACCCCTGGCTCTGCACTCTTCTGGTGGGCTCAGGGACTACATGGGATGCAGAGAATGAACTCAGGTCAGTTGCATACAAGGCGAGCACCGTCCCCACTGTCCTATCTCTCCAGCCCTTGCAGTATCGTTTCTTACCAGCCCGTGAAGAGCATGGCGAAGTTCTCTGGTCTCCTGCAATCCTGGCGGCAGAGCACGGGGACACACGTGTCTACAGTCACTATCCCTCGCTGTCGCAAACCCAGAGATGGAGTCCTCTAGGCCTGGTTAGTTCCTGCTGCCCCAGAGCTCACCCTGAGACAAGGAACACAATCTCCTTCAGCCTCCAGCATAAGATGGAAGGTCAGGAGAGAGAGTGCAGCAGGTAGGGGGCTGCCTGCACGCAGCCAATGTGGGTTCCATCCCAGCCACCTTGTATGGTCCCCCAAACCCCGTCAGGAATGATCCCTGAGCACAGCCAGCTGTGGTCCAGAAACCAAAGAGCAGGAATAAAACAAGCTCCCCTCTAAACCCCAGGCTTGCACAGGACCCCTCCAAGGGGTCAGGGGACAGAATGTGAGAGCCCCTCGTACTCCTCCAGACCTCCCCTAAGGACAAATCCAGCCTCTCCAGTCCTCCTTCCTCCCAGGAACTCACCTGAAAGCCCCAGGTGGGGTGTGTCTACCGCCAGGCTGAAGCTCACGGGCAGGCAATTTTTTAACTCATGTGCTAAATCTGTGGAAACAAGCTCCAAGGCCACCGTAGGAGATGACTAGGGGAAATGACCCTCTCCCAGTGCTAGCCTCAGCTGCGGCGGGTGAGGATTAACCAGACAGTTATGAAGCGTGACTGAGAGATAGCTTAAACAGTCAATTCATGGGAAGTCAGAGAGATAGAAAGGGCTCAAGAGTTAAGTGAAGGCCAGAGCCATAGTACAGTGGGGGAGGACGCTTGCCTTGCATGCATTCAACCAGGGTATGATCTCTGGCATCCCATGTGGTCCCCCGAGCAATACCAAAGGCAAACCCCTCATCACAGAGCCAGGAGTAAGCCCTGAGCACTGCCGGTGTAGTCCAAAAACAAAACAAACAAACAAAAGTTGTTAAGTGGAAAAAGTTGTGCATCACCAATACAACCTTTCCCAGTGGCATTTTATCATTAAAGCGCACAATCTTTATGAATTTTTTATTATTTTTTACAAAGGAGTTCATAATTGGTTCTTGGTAATTTAGTATTCCAGCACCCATCCCTCCACCAGTGCCCCATTCCCACCACCAATGTACCCACGCCCCCTCCCAGCTACCCACCCCCAGGCTGCCTCAATAGCAGGTACCCCCTTTTCCTTTCTTTCTTTCTCTCTCTGTCTCTATCTCTGCATCTCTCTCCCTCTTTTACATATTGCGGCTAGCCCTGCAGATGTTTAGAGTCTATCATTTAAGTCTCTTTGTGTATGTTCAATGGTGAGTTCTAGTCTGACATTCCCATTTCCCACACTTAGTAAAACACTGGTATATATTTATATCCCATTAATGAATGCGGTCATTATATATCTTATACACAGAAAAATATATGGACAGATATAGATATAGCCAAATGCCAACACTGTCTGTTTTTCTGGGTAGTAGACTCTAAGATTTTTTTTACATGGGGCCGGGGCGATAGCCCAGCAGGTAGGGCATTTGCTTTGCACGGCCGGCTCATGCCGGCCTGGGTTTGATCCCGGCATCTCATATGGTCCCCCGAGCACCGCCAGGAGTGATTCCTGAGTGCAGAGCCAGGAGAAACCCCTGAGCATCGCCAGGTGTGACCCAAAAGCAAAAAAAAAAAAAAAAAAAAGATTTTTTTTTTACAGCTGTTGGTATCATTTTCATGATCTGGGTCATAATGAAATTATAATACTGATTTTTTTAATAATTCAGGAAAGAAAGATTTCAAGAATTTCCTGGTCAACCTTATCTCAACATGCAACAACATGACATATTAACTTGGTAATGCCACACAGGTTAAAAATTAGTCAGAGGGGGAAAATTCTATTTTTCTTCTCTGAAAGTTAGAAAAAGATCAAATAAAAATTTCCATCATTTTTTTGATTCCCAATGCTTGGGGTCCCTTGGGGACACCAACCCCCCAAGAACCTAATCTCCGGGTAGGTGTCGGGGCTGCAGGGGATGACTTGGCTTCCAGCGGAAAGGTCAGCTGATCCCAGGGACATCCAGCCCACCTGGGTTTAATCCTGGTCCGGCTGCTTCATAAATTGCATCCAGGCTATGCTATGCAGAATCGCCTACACTGCTGGAACAGAAGATGTGGGAGAAGGCATTATAGCCTGCCCAGGGCAGGCTGGGGTTGCAGGCAACACGCCTCCCTCCCAGCCTGCCTAAGCTCCAAGGGCCTGTGAGGCCTCTGCCTCTGGGAACGAGCAGAAGCGAGCCCAGAATCCAGCCCAGAATGCCCAGAGTTAGAGCACCCCACAGCTGACCTGCCCCTCGGCTGTGCTGTGGAAAGGGGGTTCTTCCTAGCCAGCTGCAGGTGGATGAGCAAAGCCCAGGGTCTCCTTCCCACCTGGGAGCCCGTCACCAGCTGGCAGAGCCCCTACCCAGCCCTCTCCCCTCCTCCTTTCCCTAAGGACCTTCATATTTCCCCTGGAGACCACCCTTCCTCCCTCCAGGGTTCTGCCGGAACCGTTCATCCCCAAAGCCCAGCTCCACCCCACCCACCCCAAATGGTCACATGAGCTAAGACTGGTGTGTCTCTGTAAAACCATCCCTCTAGTCACGGCTTTAGGAGACTCGAGGTCAAGGGGATCGTGGTTCTGGGAGCCTGAGTTTAGATGCGGGAGGAAGACACTGCCTTGAACCCCACCTTCACCACCAGCCCGTGGACATGGACATACAGTAGGAGAGAACAGAGCCCCATGGTCATCATAGAGAAGAGGGTGTGTCGGAGGAGAGGGAGGCCCCTGGACGTCACATTGGGCCTGGCCGGTTATTTAATAGCCCCTTCGCTGCACAGACTTCTGGTTTGCAGCCAGACATCCCTGAAAGCTTAGACTGAGTTTCTGCCAGTGTTTGTAAGGGGCTGTGGCCTTCACCTGGCCAGGTTCTGAGTGACGCACCCGCATAGTGTGGTACAAAAAGCGGAGCAAGTAGAAGGAGCAGACAAGTGATGAAGGATTTATTGGTTTTGGGTTTATTTGGGATGCTGTTGTTGCTATTATTTTAGTAGGAGGTTATGTATTAGGTCAGACCTTGCAGGACTCGGGGCTTGCTCCTGCCTCTGTGCTCGGGGATCACTCCTGGTGGGGCTCGGGGACCCTAAGTTGTGTCAGGGATTGAACCCGGCCACATGCAAGGCAATCGTCCTACTGCTCTGCTCCTTTATTTATCCAGTTAATGGGGCTTTGATCCACTTGTGTTGGTCTATTATAAACCAATTGCTAAAAGAGAAAAGGTATAGAGAAATATGCAGTTAATGGGAAGTGACCTATATTAAACTTTACACCTTATAAGACTCACAGACATGGGGCAGAACTGCTACTTGCTCTCCCTGTGCCCAGCCACTCACGAGGTGCCCAGGAGGGATGGCAGGTTCTAGCCCTGGCCCGCCACCCCAGCAGAGCCTACGCAACAAGCCAGACGACCCCCCCACTCCATGAGGGCCTCCATTCTCCACATCCGGACTTCTCTCTCTGGTCAGAACTCCACCCAGCAGACCAGCCTATCACAGCCCAGCTCTCACGGCCGCTTGTGGCCGCGCGGTTCATCAATAAATGCTGGACTTAGAGATGACTACAAGAGTATGCTACCTGCACGGCAGAGCCTGGCAAGCTACCCGTGTTGTATTTGATATGCCAAATACCAGTAACAATTATAGACCTCATTCCGGAATGGATTGAGACTCTTTATGTTCCTGGAGCAAGCAGATGCCCTTGGGCTCTACTAGCATGAGACAGGACATATGGAGATGTTACTGGAGCCCGCTCGAGCAAATCGATGATGAACGGGAAGACAGTGACAGTGACAGTGACACCTTATAAGACAGCCCTATTTTAAGTGCTAACGAAACATTTCAAAGAATTAAGTCCTTTTTTTAAAAAGATATTGGGCATGTGAGCTAAAACTAGCAAGCCTGTTTTCTGTATCTCCTTTCCATAGCTCAGCCGAGGGGTAGCTCAGAGCCGTGGAGTGCTCCATTTCTGGTCTCAGTCACCCTGTACCCGGATTCTGGGCTTGCTTCTGCTCGTTCCCAGAGGCAGAGGCCTCACAGGCCCTTGGAGCTTAGGCAGGCTGGGAGGGAGGCGCGTTGCCTGCAACCCCAGCCTGCCCTGGGCAGGCTATAATGCCTTCTCCCACATCTTCTTTTCCAGCAGTGTAGGCGATTCTGCATAGCTTAACCTGGATGCAATTTATAAAGCGGCCGGACCAGGATTAAACCCAGGTGGGCTGGACGTCCCTGGGATCAGCTGACCTTTCCGCTGGAAGCCAAGTCATCCCCTGCAGCCCCGACACCTGCCCGGAGATCAGGTTCCCAGGGGGTTTGGTGTCCCCAAGGGACCCCAAGCATAGGAGTCAGAGGGGACTGGAGTGATAGTACAGTGGATAAGGTACTTGCCTAGTATGAGGATGACCTGGAGTGTATCCCGGCACCCCATGTGGTCCCCGAGCCTGCCAGGAGTAATCCCTGAGTGCAGAGACAGGAGTAAGCCCTGAGTATCACCAGGTATGTGTCCCCACCCCCTGCAGAAAAAAATTACATCTAGAGGCCAAAGAAACAGTAGAGAGGGCAAGACACTCGTCCTCCATAAGGCTGACCCAGCTTCATTCCAAGCACCACATAGAGGCCCCCAAGATCCCAGGAATCTGCCAGGTGTGATCCCTGAGCACTGCCAGGTATCACTTGTATCACTGTCTTCCCGTTGTTGTTCATCGATTTGCTCGATAGGGCACCAGTAACATCTCCATACATCCTGTCACATGCTGATATAGCCCAAGGGCAACTGCTCACTCCAGGAACATGAAGAGCCTCAAACTATTCCTTCAGGTCATGGGAATGAGGTCTATAACTGTTACTGGGTTTTGGCATATCAATACGACATGGGTAGCTTGCCAGGCTCTACCACTACAAGGGATACTCTTGTAGTCGCCTCTCATCTCGTGCATGTATTGATGAAACGGGAAAGATCAGCTTTTCTGCCGGGTGTAGCTCTGATGAGCTGTGGAGTCTGGATGTTGAAAATGGTGGCCCTCATGGTGTGGGGGGTTCCTCTGGCTTTGCGAGGCTCTGCTGGGAAGGCAGGCCAGGGCTAGAACTTGCCTTCCCTCCTGGACGCCTCATGATCAGCTGAGCACAGGAAGAGCCAGTAGCAGCTCTACCCCGTGTCTCTGAGTCTCTGGAACAGGCATACCTGGGCTTGAAATAGACTGCTGTAGGGTGAGACTCTAATGAGCAGGGCTGTGATCCAGCTCTTCTGCTGGGTGGAGCTCTGAAGAGCTGTGGAGTCTGGATGTTGAAAAATGGCGGCCCTCATGGTGTGGGGGGTTCCTCTGGCTTCTTGCGAGGCTCTGCTGGGAAGGCAGGTCAGGGCTAGAATCCACCTTCCCTCCTGGGTACCTCATGATCAGCTAGGCACAGGGAGGGGAGAGCTGGTAGCAACTCTACCGCATGTCTCTGAGTCTGGCAGTCTCTGAGCACTGCCAGGTATGACTCAAAAACAGTTATATCTATTCAGGCACAAAGATAATATTAGTTAAGTTCAAATCTTAGGAATATCATAAATTCTATCCTGAACTTAATGCAGGAATTTTTTTAATTACAATGAATTTTTTAAATAAAATATGACTTAAAATTTCCTTTCCAAGAGTTGTATTGTGACTCAGTGGCTAAGCCGGTGGGTGCTCAGCTGGAAGCACTCGAGGTTCGATCTCTGGGCACTGCCAGAGGGTTGATTTTATAAAATTTTATATAGTTATGATGACGTTTCTGTAGAAAAAACAATTTCGGTTTTTTTTTTTTTTTCGCTGCTGCTGTTTGCCTTACTGCAAAACTAAACAAATTCTTTCCGGTGTGTGGAGCATATTGTACAGCTGTCAGAATTCTGGGGCACATTTATTTAAATTTATTAGAAAGCAAATCAGCTGATGGTAAAGTGATGAAAGAGTCCATCCCTGCCTGCACGCGGGAAGCAGACGGTGACACCAGCCCATGTAAGGTGTCGGCTCTTTGCTCAGGCCTGATCATGGCACATTCCAGATGGCAACCGCGTCCACACGCATCCACAAACGCAGCCCACGGCGCGAGGACAGACACTGAGTGTGTGGCGGCTCCTCCGAGATGCGAATGTTGCGGCTTGCTGGGCTTTGGAGCAGACAGGCCTGAGTTTCCGTCCCTCTTGGTTTGTTGACTCAGGCACGAGCCCCCGAGTGGGCCCCCTCTTGTTGCCCAGTTCTGCTGATCCCGGGATTCCACAGTCCAAACGCCTCAGCCTCTGTGTGCAGGTTCCTGGGAGAATGCTGTAACCCCCGAGAGAAAGACCCAAGTCAAGTGGCTGCAGGAGCCCAGTAGAGGATGGGAAGATGGCCCAGGACAAGGCCTTACACGGCGCCAGCCCGGCTGGATCCTGGTGTCTTGCGGCCTCCCAGGCATAGCCAAGCGCAGACTCAAAGTTCACCGAGCCTCCATGGGTGATGGCCCCCAAGCACCCAGGGAGTGGCCCAGGCTAGGAGGCCCTGAGACATCCCTGTCCCTAGCTGCCCTCTGCAGACCTCCCAACAGCTAACCTGGCCAGAACAGAGAAGACCACAGTGAATCCCCCCCAACATGTGACAAAGGCCCTGAGCACTGAGCCTGTGGTGGAGAGCCTGTGTCCATCTCTGGACCATGTGGCTCAGGAGCCGGGACAGGGCTCAGACAGCTGCTTCCAGGAACAATGCCTGGTCACTGGACACACTGGAGCCCCCCCCACACCAACCCTGCAGGGCCCCTGAGGGCAAATGGTGTGGTTGGCAGGAACCCCAGGGCCCCCGATGTGAAATTGGGGGCTCCTGCTCCTCCAGCACCCTCCTTCTGCCCGGGCAGCTCTGTCCCTGCTACCCCCCGGCACAGTACAAACCATTAGCTCCTGTGCATTTACTGACCACCTACTGTGTGCAGGGGGCCAGTCTCCTGAGACAACAGCTCCTAAGGAACACCAGGCTCTGTGGAACCCCAAGGCTGTGCCCTGCTCAGCCATTGAGTCTCACAAGATTCGGCCTTAGCTCAGCTCCCGGACTGTCCAAGAATATCCTGGCTCGGTGGGGCTCAGAAGCGGTCTGGGGGCCCACAGTCTTTCCCAACAGGGCGTAGTGTCCATGCTAGGTGAATATACCAGATGCCAGCCAGCAAGCAGAACTCCGGCAGGGGTGGGTCGGAGTATCCCTGGCCCAGTCGCCCATAACTGTGACTCTCTATATCATGTAGAAGGAAAAGCTGGGATTAGCCCCGCCATATAAAGGGGCTCTGGCTGAAGGGGCAACCTGGGGAGTTATTTCAGGGTATCCAACAGCTGCACCGGGAACAGCGGTTACCCCAGGGTCACCTCCAGAGCTGACTGGTAAGCACAGAAACTGGGTGAGCAGAGCAGGAACGAAGTTTAATGGAAAGGGCTGGGGCAGGAGTGAGCAGGCAGGGCTGGGGGCAGGGTTGGGGCTTGGGGTGGGGTACGTGACCCTCCTGTGTATGAGACCCAGGGCCCCATCCTGACCACCAAGAGTGAAGAGGACTCAGGCTGGAGAATGAAACCGTTGAGGCGCTCAATGCTGTTGGGGGTCGGAGGCATAATGTCAGAACATTCGAGAACATTCAAGAACACACTATGTGGGGCCGGAGCGAAAGCCCAGCGGGTAGGGCGTTTGCCTTGCACGCGGCCGGCCCATGCCGGCCCGGTTCGATCCCGGCATCCCATATGGTCCCCTGAGCACCGCCAGGAGTAATTCCTGAGTGCAGAGCCAGGAGAAACCCCTGAGCATTGCCGGGTGTGACCCAAAAAGCAAAAAAAAAAAAAAAACCACACTATGGAGGACAAAGTGGACCCAGGAGACTGGACATTGTCTCCACTGCTGCCACATCCTCCAGACCTCCGGCAGCGTAACTGAGCTGGGACCCACAGGCTGGGTGGTGTCCCCAGATAAGTGAGCCCAGGGCTCCACCAAATGTGAAGATGCCATAGAGACCTTCACTTACCCTCGCCCTGGGTCCCTGAAGGTCAGGATCCTTCTGGGATCTTGCCGGGAAGTTCTGTACCAGCTGAGCAGAAATCTGGGGTAGGGGCCCCTTAGTGTCCCCCTCCCAGCCTGTGTAGACACAGGGGGACTTTGCGGGGTCCCGCAGCAAATTAACCAGGTAACTATTCACACAGACCCTTGTTCTCAGACAAAGCCAGGCCTCTGGAGGGGGTGGTTGTGTTTTTGGGGAACCGGGGAGAGGCACTTAAACACATTTTCCAATCCTTGAGGAGCCCCTATTACAAAAAACCGTGGTGTAGCCAACCATTATCGGTGTTTTGGTTCCCCTGCGTATGGAATGTGCCTGTTGTCATCTGGAAACCCAGTGGCCCCAGCGCCTGGGGCCACACACGCTGCACGGAGCAGGGAGCCGGCTGGGAAGACCCTGGGCAAGCATCACCATCTCCGTCCCCAAGCAAGAAGCTCCTTCACTGA
>JAJIBD010028530.1:32500-52729 GCA_021461705.1 Cryptotis parvus
GGGGGTCCGGGAGGATGCACATAGCGTGCCGAAGGGAACTGAGAGTCGGGGAACCCTCGAAGCACGCCCCGGGTGCTGGTTCGAGGGCCCCGGAGCCCGTCGACAGCTGCGAGGCCGCTGCTGGGGGCCCCCTCGCTGCCTCAGCCTGGCCCCCTGGCGGGGGAAGGAGGGTGAGGGGCGCCCCGGAAGAGCGGCTCTTGCAGACAGCAGGTGGACGCGCGGCCCAGCTGTCCCGAGTCCAGGGGCGTGCAGGGCTCCGGGGGCACCGTCGGCGCTGGCGTCCCTGAAGCGTCCCGCTCCGTCCCTCGCTCAGGTCTCACGAACTCTGACGGGCGATGAGCTGACCGAGCCCCAGGCCGCGGGCGGGGGCGTGAAGAAAGGCGACAAGACCCCCGGCAACGGGGCGCCAACCTCAGGGGCGACCGGTCGCAACTACTGCGGGACCTGCGCGTGGACACCAAGTCGCGGGCGACCCGGGCTCGCCTGATTCGCGAGCCCCCAACTCGCGCAAAAACAAAGGCAAAAAGAAGGGCACGAACAAGGGCTGCTTCGGCCTCAAGCTGGACCGCATCGGCTCCACGAGCGGCCTGGGATGTTAATGCGGCGACCCCTGGCGGTGGTGAGTACCCACCTACCCCTGCCGCGGCTGAGTCCCGGGACCTGCCCGGGACGTCCGGCCTCCTAACGTGAGTGGTGTGTGCGCGCTGGTGTGCACGAGTGCGCGCTGGTGTGCGCGCCTTCACCAGGCCTCTATTGCGCCCAGTTTCATCCCATTTCACAGATGGAGAGCCAGGGGTAACTGATTAGGGAGCTTTGCAAGGTCAGGAATGCCAGTCCGGCCCGCCGGCTCCAGAGGCGAAGCTGCCTTGTTGGGGGTCCACGTTCCCGCATCACCAGCCCAGCGGCAGGGTTGGCTCTGGGTCACCCCTGGAAGGGCTTTAAGGGGAGATGGCGGGTTTGTGGGGGCAGAAGAGAAAGTGCACCCATAGGCTGGTTCTCTGCCTGCTTCCTGGGCTGGTCTACATTCCCCAGGGGTACAAAAAAGCAAGACCTGTGCTGCCACCAGGAAACAGCAGGGGCGCAGCGCAGGGGACTCTGCCTCAAGCATACTGCTCCCTGTCTGGGACCGCGCAGACTGGGCTGTCCACGGTCCTGACCAGGCTGGGGATAGCGAGAGTAAAGGGGACTCTGGGGTGAAGCTCTGTATTGCTGTGCAAATCCTTCCCACACCTCAAACCTCCCGTGTCGCACCCCTCGACTGCCATGGCCTCTCCTGCAGCGCCACAGCCCGCCCTCCCAGGTCTGACCCTCGCACCAGGAGAAGCAGTGGGCGGAGCCCTGAAGTGATTCCCCCACCCCCACCCCCATGGTGTTGTCAATCCCTGTGCCCTGTCCCCAGCCATCCCACCCCTGCTGGGGGTCAATGCCCTCACTCCAAAGCCCTTCTGGTGTCAGCCTTCTGCCCCAAGAGCACCCCTCTTTGAGACACCCTATGCTTTGCCAACAACCCCCTTATGGCACCTCCCTCATGTTAACTCGTAAGCAATGGACAAACAGTGACAAGGCCCCCAAAGCACTCCAAAGGCTCTTAAAATTGTCAACAGACGGGGTTGGAGTGATAGTACATCTGGAAGGGCATTTATCCTACACATAGACAACCCTGGTTCAATCCTGGGCACCCCACCCGGTCCCCAAAGGAGTGATTCCTGAGCACAGAGCCCTGAGCACCATCAGATGTGGCTGCAGGAAGAAAAAAAAATGATGCCAGTGGAGGGGCTGGAGATAGCAGAGAGCCAGATTCTGGCCTTGCACGCAGCAGCGCCCACTTTGATCCCCAACATCACAGAGTCCCCTGAGCACTGCCTGGTGTGCTCCAACCCCCTCCCAAGCCCCAGTGACTAGGCGCTGCCAAAGACCAGAGAAGCCAGCCCTGCCTCCCTATGGGGCTCCCTTCTCCACAGCCCGGGTGCTTGCGGCCCCACTTCCTCTCCCTGCGCCCAGACAGGAGTTGGCTGGGTTCCTCCTCGGCTCAGTGGGGATTCTCAAGGCAGAGAGCGTGACCCTCTCTGCATGGGGAGAGGGTAGACTGCTGCCCACGGCCATGCCCCCTTTCCTCTGTCCCAGGCCATGCCTCTGCCTTTGTCCCACCAAGACCACTCACGACAGACCTCTCATTCAGTCTGGCCTGTAAGCACCAAGCTCAAACTCAGATACTGCGTGGACGCCCCTTAGCCTGTTGGGGCCGCGGCTGGCATGGCCATGGAGCTGTCTGAGGCTCCAAGTCCAGTGTGGAGCAAGGCTGCAGCATTTCAATGACCAGAACTCCTGAACCAGAAAGTCCCGTCTGCCTGGGCACTTCCCTCTCAGCGGTACCCCACCTTCCCCCACATGCCGGAGGGCCCAAGTCTCGTCCCCGTTGCCTGCCCTCTGCAGCCCTGCTCTCCGGCTGAGGGGCACAGCTGAGGTTCACTCTGAGCAGCACCATAATGACTGTCGCTGCTTAGAGGCGGTGATTGTAAGCCCTAATGACAGACACCAAGGGTGGCCTATGCCATGCCCACAGGTCCCAGGGACCCCACAGACCTGTCATCTGCTGGGTGACCAGCCCCGGGAGTTGGGGAACAGCTCCCGGGGCTGTCCTGTCCTCTGGGGTCAGCTTCGTCCTGCCCACACATTAAGTGGCAGAGATGGCCACAGCCTCATCGTAGGTCAATGACTCTCCACACGCCCCCCCATGGTGACCTTCCACCCCCAGGACTGGCGCATGCCCCCATTTCAGCTGTCTGGGAGGGAGCTCCTTCTGACCTCTCTGGGCATGGCCCTCCTGAAGTGACCAGTGTGCAGGCCCTGCTGACCCCAAGCCAGCCCCAGGCGGTGGCTATTACCCAGTTTACGGGCCGGGATGCTCTGGACAGCCAGGGAAGTCCTTGTGGTGCGGGAAGCCCAACACCCCCGGGCTCCTGCTCCCCTTCTCCCAGCACCCCGGAGCCTGCCTGAGGGTTTGCAGCCAACAAAAGGAGGGGGGGGCTGTTCTGTTCTCCTGTGCTCACTGCCCCCACCCCTCACTCCAGCCCAGGCCAGCCCTGAAGGAGAGCCCCGAGCTCCTTGGGAAGTTTCAAGGACGCGGGCAGGAAGCGCAGGCCTGGCCGAGAGCCCCCTGGGCAGAGAGGCCTCCATGAACCCACAGGACAGAGACGAGGGTAGGCTTGGCTGCCGAGAGAGGAGGAAGGTTCTGGAAGTGTTCTGCCAGAAGCGAAGCTTGCCGTGTCCTCTCTGTTTCAGGACTGGGAACCGTCCGTCCTGCTGACGTCATTCTTGCTCACCAGCGGCATCTGGAAGCATCTCCAGCGCGGACGTAGCTCTGACATCTCTTTCTTTCCTTTTCTTTTCCTGGTACTTGGAAAACATGACACCAGCTGTTTAATGATTGTTGGGAAGGGGGATGATTTTATTGTTTGGGGTGTATTTTTTTTTCAAAAATGAGAAATAAAAAGTTATATATTATATATATACACACATATATATATTATATACATGAAACCCGCACATCTACACCGCGTGATGACAAGGGACAGTTTTGAAAAGATTGACAACACCAGCTGTTTGTGGGGCCAGGGCGACAACACAGGGGTGAAGGCGTTTGCCTGCGTGTGGCTGGCTGCGGTTTGACCCCCCAGCAGCACATCTGGTCCCCTGAGCACAGAGCCAGGAGTAAGCCCTGAGCACTGCCGGGTGTGGCCCAAACACCACCACCCCCCCCCAAAAAACCAGAAAAACAAAAACCAGCTGTCTGTAAATTCATGTCATGCATAAATGTATTTATGTTGTAAAGCTATTTATATTGTTTATAAAGAGATATTTATAAAATTTTTATTTATGTAACTAAATGAAATAAGTCAATCATTGTAATGTTTTTTGTCTTAACTAGTTGAAAATGTTAAAAAAAAAAAGTCATTCCATCAGCACCTCGGACACTGTGTTTCTTTCCCCTCTGCCGAGTGGAGGGAAAGCTTTTGACCCCAACTAGAGCCAACAGCCAGGTTTTCTATTCTGGGGTGACTGCAACCCCCAAGTACTTGGGGCGTCTAAAGATGAAAGTCCCCACCCGACCCCTCGCTGCTCCCCTGCACCGACTTTGAGCCCAGCTGGGGTGGTCTGTTGGGGGGCAGGGGTCCCTCCCAGGATTTGAGCAGCTCTGCTAGGCCCTGAGGCGCCAGCTGGGAGTCAGATGCAGGAGATGAACCAGGACTAGGAGTTAGTCCGCACCATTCTCCTGTTATCCAAGAAAGGAAGCTGACAGTGTCTGGGTCGGAGCGACTGGTGGGGAAGGCACCTGCCTTGCAGTGGACATCCCAGGTTTGATATTCGGCCCCTCTTAGGGTTCCCTGAGCCCCACCAGAGTAATTCTTGAGCACAGAGATGGGAGTAAGCTCTGAGCACTAACAGGTGTGGCAGAAAGTAAAAAGAAAGGGAGGGAGGGAGGGAGAGGAGGAGAGAGAGAGAGAGAGAGAGAGAGAGAGAGAGAGAGAGAGAGAGAGAGAGAAGGGGGCAGTGTCTATCAGGGAGATTTCCAAACTTTCTTGCAGAATTGGTCAGATTTAACTACCGAACCTGAGCTTGCTGGGGGGGCAGCCCATGGTCCATGCTTGCAAGTGGAAGAAGATACCTGCTGGGCGTGGGGACTCAGGAAGGGGGTTCCAGGGACAGCACCAGCCTTGCAGGGCACCAGAAATCCCCACCCTGGCCGGTAGAGCCCGACATCCCCAACTGCTCCAGCAAACAGCTGGATACTCCTGGGCCAGCAGCAGTGACCTGGCCATGGGAGCCGTGCGCAGCCTTCCCTGGCCTCGTCGGACCCCCAGGGGAAGTGAAGCCTTTGGAGGCGGTCCAAGCCACACAGGGTGGGAGCTGTGTGACTCCAACACCCTCGGTATCTCATTCCTGGCGGAGCAGTTCGGGGACAGGCAGCGGGGGGGGGGGTGGGGGCGGCCGCAACCCTGTCCTGCTGAGGCTGGGGGAGGGGCTGGGGGCGGGCCCGTGACAAGGTTCCCTCCAGCACTGTCCTTTCCCAGGCCAGCTCTATGGAGCCTGGAGCCCTCCTCTGCCCCACCCTGCGGCTCCGTCATCTTCCTGGCCCCCTAACCCCGTCTCTGTGGTTCACACTCCCAGGCTGAGGCAGAATCCGGAAGGAAGGGGGCTCCCCTGGGGATTTGTTGGGGGTCAGAGACAGGGGAGGTGGTGATCTGGGATGGAGGGCGCCCCAGAAGCTACAGCTTTCCTGAGGGCTGACACTGAGGACCCAAGAAACACAGGCTCGCCCGGCAGCTCCCAGCACCCCGGGCAGGGCCAGTCTCCCGTAGCCTTGGGATGGTACAGCCTCCGTCCCTGCCAGGTCACCCACGGACCAATGTCGCATCTCCACTGAGTCTCAGCTGAGAACCAGGCCAGGACGAGATGTTGTATAAATCACAGTAACATCTGGAAACCCCCAGAGTGCAGGTGGCCTTCAGGCTCAGGCTGTGGACGGAAACTCGCCTGCAGGCTTCCCGACAACCCAAACTGTCCCAGTGTAGGAGCTCCTGGCGATTAGAACCCCCACTGCAAATGGCAGGTCACAGGTTCAACACCCCAATCCCAGCACCATGGCCAATGTGTGGTGGCCCTACAACTCAGAAAAGGGGTGACCCTGGTAAAAGCCACGAGCACCAGGCCCAGGAAATGCCTGCTGGCGCCAGGTGGTGCCTGGGAGCCGCTGGCCCAGCAGCACCGCCATCACCCCAATGTGCACAGCTGGCACACAGGAGCACACACGGACACACAGGAACACACATGGGCACACACGGACACGCATGCAGGTGGGCCCAGGGGTCCCTGGGTGGAGCCTGGGTCAGAGAGGGCTGAGGCGTGCCCTGGAGGAGGGACGCACCATTTGCTAAGGGGGTCGGGGACTCTGGGGACAGGGAAGGGATAAAGCTGAGTTTGAACATTCTGGAAATTGCCGCCGCAAATCACATTCCCGCAATAGGGCGGCGAAGGCGGAAGGTAGAACAAGGAGACAGAGCCCGGCCCAGGGCAGTTCCCCTGACAGGGTGGTCCTCCGCACGTCCCGCCCGGCCGCCCCACCAGCCTGTCCCAGCGTCCCCACTGCAGTCGCCGCGCTCTCGGGCGCCCCCTTGGGGCTGAGTGTGGAGCTGAGGGTCTGATCCTGTCCGCAGCTGAGTCAGTGGGGAGTGGGCGGGAGGGGGTCAGCAGGGAGCAGTGGGGGGCGAAGGGTGGGACAGAAACTGTCACAGACCCCAGACTCTCCTTCCTCCTCAGATTCCTGCCTCTGTCCTAGCATCTCTCCGCCGCCCCCCCCCAACAAGCTGCCCTGGAGCGTCCCGCTGGCCTTGGGCCTTGTCATTAGCTGCCCAGAGGATCAGTGGCGCCACCTGGAGTCACCATGGGCTTGTCTGTGACCAAGGTCAGTGGTCAGTGGGTGCTTCCTGCCCCATGGCCTGAGCCACAGGCACGGTTGGGACTCCAGGAACGTTTGTGGATGCCACCAGCTGCAACTCCTGGGGAGGTGCCGGGACTGGGGTGCAGAGCCTGCAGCGGGTGGGGCGCGGGTGGGGCGTGGGTGGGGCGCGAGGTCAGCTTCTGGCTCCCGAGGCTGCCCGGGGGTTGTCATCAGCCTGGACCAAGGAGAAGAGAGGCAGCTTGGAATGCTCCTTCCACTGCCCCAACAGTGCTCCCCATCTCAACAGTGCTCCCCACTCTCAACAATGCTCCCACACTCTCAACAATGCTCTTCGCTGTCCTCAACAGTGCTCCCCACTTCCCTCAATAGTGCGCATCCCACACTCTTCAACAATACTCCACTCTCCTAACAGTGATTCTCCCACGCTTCTCAATAGTGCTCCCCACATATTTCAGTGATCCGCCACCTTTTGACCATCCTCCCCACACATCGCTACAGTCCTCCCCATGCTTCACTTCTCCAGTCTTCCTCATGCATTTCAATGGCCAACAGCAATGGAAAGGCCACTCCTGAGGTCACCACTGCATCAGGATCTCAAGGCTCCATGGAGACCCTGCAAAGCCCCACCCGCAGTCCCTGCTTGCTGTTTCCACCTGCCTGAGTGTCCCCGGCCAGGGATAAACATCTCGTCTACGATAAAGCAGATCCCTTGGCCTCCTTCAGCCTCCATGGATTTTATCTCTCTCTTTTTATTTTCTTTGCAGAGGCAGATGTTTGGGCTGAACCCTGTGGTGCTCAGGGCTTAGTCCTCACTCTGTGCTCAGGGCTTACTCCTCACTCTATGCTCAGGGATCGCTCCTCACTCTGTGCTCAGGACTGCTAGGCACTCCTCACACTGTTCTCAGGGATCGCTCCTATTTCTGTGCTCAGGGATCTCTCCTCATTCTGTGTTCAGGGATCACTCCTCTGTGTTTAGGGATCGCTCCTCATACTGTGCTCAGGGATCACTCCTCTGTGCTCAGGGATCCATCATGATTGCAGAGATCAAACCTGGTTCAGGTCGTGCAAGACAAGTAGCCACCTGCTGTAGTATCCCTGTGGCCCCATAAAGATGGGGAGTGCTGCCTCCTGCAAAGGGCCTTACTCAGGACCGAACACCACATCCCTCGTAGCTACTGACACAGTGCATACAGAGGGAGAAGAAGCAGGCGCCGCCCTGAGCTGCGGCGAAGGCCAGGGTGTGACGTGGAGACATCCCAAAGCCCAGATGATTTTTAATGGAGCCCCATTTCACAGAGCAGAGTCACCCCCCACTCAGCACTCAGCCCCATGATGCTCAGAGACACATCTGGGGGAGCTGGTGGCCACGGAACCACAACCCAACTTTTTTTTTGGTTTTTTGGGTCACACCTGATGATGTTCAGGGGTTAGACCTGGCTCTGCACTCAGGAATTACTCCTGGTGGTACTGGGGGTGGCGGGTATATGGGATCTCTTGATCACTTGACATCTCATTATTCATTGATTTGCTCGAGCGGGCCCCAGTAACGTTTCCATTGGACCCTATCACGTGCCAGTGTAGCCCAGTGGCATCTGCTTGCTTCAGGAATATGAAGAGCCTCAAACTGTTCGCTCAGGGTCTTGACGAAGAAGTCTGACCATCTTGTAGGTGGGCAGCCACGTGATCTTTTGACATCCCGTGGGATCTAGTCGGTAACGGCTCTAGTCCAGAGGTCGTCTCCATATCGCATTACATGTCCAGTCCGTCTGATTTTCGACACCTTGGCAAACGAGACAGCGTCCCTGACTCTGGATCACTGATGGAGGTCGGAGCTCCGCCGGAACTTCAATGCATCTGAAGCATGTGGGATGCTGGGGATCAAACCTGGGCCAGCCATGTGCAAGGTAAATGCACTCCCGCTGTGCTGGGAGTGTGCTGTCTTCCAACTTAACCTCTGCTGAGCATCTGAGCTAGATCCTCGCCTGAGGGAGGGAGTGTAAAGAAGCCCGGACCCACAACATGCGCAGCATGGAGACATGCCGACACCTTCCATCTATGCACACTGCCGCTCCTGCCGCTCCTGCGAGCCCCCAGCAACTCCCTCTTGCCTCTCTGACCCCGTCTCCTCTCTTGCAGGAGTCTTGCCCTCCCCAGGGCCCCGCACCTTCTGTCACTGTCCACACGTTTGCAGCTCTGCTCAGAAGCCAGCCCTGAGTCTGACGCCCCTTCCTGTGTGTCTGGGCTGACCTGCCACAGTGTGCGGGCGTCACGGAGTCTGATCCCACCTGGCTGACATGCACAGTCCAGTGTGCAGAGACTCTGGCACCCATGACCGGTGCTTGCCAGATACCTGCCCTAGCGTACAAACCGCAGCCCACAGGGCTGCTCAGTCCAGTCGAGTTAAAAATCAAGCGAGCAGGCGCCTGTACCCCCGGTTCTGAAAGGCGTGTCCTAGACAGCCCGGATGGTTCAGCAGGATCCGGGGGTTCTCGCTTCAATCTCAACGGCGACGCCTGGACGGGCCTCAGAAGCAGGAGCTGAGATCATGAAGGAGAGTCTTGTGGGCTCCAGGGGACAGGAATCGGCCTGTACCCAGTCAGTTCTTGTCCCCTGCCCACCCACCCCCTCCCGGAGACCCTCCCTGGGCACTTAGAGTCCATGTCCTCTTAGAGGACATGACTGACATGACAGGGGGTGGACAGCACTTTAGAGTCCATGTCCTCTTAGAGTCCATGGTTCTGAAGACCCACTCAGGGGCCCTAGGTGCAAAATCAAGTTGGTGATTGGAGCAATGAAATGGATAGATGTAGAGCAACGAAAATAAAAATGGGGCCTGGGGGCTGGAGAGATATCACAGCAGGGGACTCTTGTGTAGCGTGGGGCTGGCCTGGGTCTCCCCAAACCCCACCAGGAGGGATCCCTGAGTGCAGAGGCAGGATAAGCTGAGCGGACCCCAAAACAAATGAAAATCAAAAACAGTCCATTATCATTTTTAGGAAGTCAGTGGGGTGCCGGGGACATTTTCCAAAACACATTGAATTTGAAATACATCAACCACTTCAAGCAGACACCCTGTTATGTGTAAATTACAGCTCAGTAGAGTGGGCCGGCCGACAGCAGGGGAGAGCGGTGGCAAACAGCGGCCAAGAAGGGGCTCGGGAGGCGGCAGTGAAGAGCAGCCAGAGACAGCAGAGCCTTCAGCGGCCCAGGCCATTCCGGGATGGTCAGAAGTCAGAGCAGACAGAATGTAAGCTTCAGGGCACAGGACTCAGCAAGGGGAGGACGAGAGCCACATTACATGGCACAAACGTGGTGGCATCTACGGTGGAGCCCCGGAGCACGGAGCCTGGAGTGGCCGAGCACCACGGAGGGGCAGGGAGGCAGCACAGAGGGTAAGGTGCTTGCCTTGTATGAAGCGTCCCGGGTGCGATCCTTCATCCCTTGTAGTTCCCGAGCGATCCTGAGTGCAAAGCCAGGAGTCAGCCCAGGGCATTGCCAGGCGTGTACTAACAACAAAACAACAAAAGAAAATCCATAGCATCACAGGGTGAGGTCCCAATCTACAAAGAAATCAATTTAATTTAATAGAATCATAAAATGAAAATCTAGCGCCGTCTTGGCCCTGTCTCGGGTCCTTCTTTAATCTAGACCCAGTGACAGGCAGAAAACACAGACTGTTGGTGCCCCCTGGTGGTTGCCAGCAAGACTGCAAAGAATCTGAAAGGCTCTGCAGTGTCAGCCCAGAGCGCATCCCGCTGGCTGGAATAGCCCAGTGACAGGACTACCCTGAGTCTAACTCAGGAGGGTTGAGGTGGGGCCTGTGAAGGAGAATCACGTTATCTGAAGTCATGGTGGCCGATCATGTACTGTCCCCAATACACTGATTCCTTATTCCTTACCTACTAACACGGCCAGTTTTCAAATAGTTTCACTGGTAACAGGCATATCTACCTGTCCCTGATTTTAAAAAGGCTTAATAAATTTTATTCCAGAAATTAAAACAGCAATCCAGTTATTTAAGCAAAATGGAAAAAAGAAAAAGAAAAGGCTTAATAAAGGTTCTTTATTAAGAAGCCCAGTAATTGCTGTTGGCTTTGACAAAATACCTTTCATCTTGCTAAATTCTCCCTCTCCTGCTTGTGGGAGGGAATCTTCCGTGGATATACTCCAGCTCTTGCCGGCCTCGCCCAAGTCCACGGCTCACACTGAAATCAGCTGGAATCTTCCAGCACTCTACCTGTTCGCCCTCTCACCTGGCGCCTCAGCTCATTAGCCTGGCCTGAACCTCAGGCTCGAGCATGTGTGTGAAGCCCACATCCACCCAGGCTGAGCAGCGTTTCAGCAAAAGATGGAGCTTCTCAAGCCCAAGAGTGTGCGTGGCGCCGGGGTCTGGCTATAACGCAGCGCGTGAGGCGGGGCTGTGGGGTGCTGCATCTCCTGCTGACGTGGCTGGGGCCACACTCACGCCGCTGCTCACGGGGCTTACAAGCCGGCCAGGAAGCCAGGGCCTCTCACACCCAGTCGATCACTGGAGCTTCATCCCTGGCCTCTGGTCTTCAAGCCAGCAGCCTGGGGGGCATCCGGGGTGCTGGTTAGAGAGCACAAGTTCTAACTCATCCAAAAGGAACCGGAAGCTGCCTTTTTTTGCTTGTGTTTGGGGCTGCCCCTGTCATACTCAGAGGTTACTCCTGGCGGTGCTTGGTGTCCCATATGGGGCTCGAACCTGGGTTGGCCACAGGAAGGCCAGTGTGCTCACCACTGAGCCACATCCCTGGCCCTTGCTCTTGACTTCTGCACTTTTTGCTTACCAATGAAATAAATGAGACCAATTCCCTCCGTAGAATGGCTCTCCCGCACCTGCCACAGATGTTACCGTGCTGGTGATTGAGATTTGCTACCAGCTCTCCTGGGCAGTTCATATCAATAATCCCAAGCAGGATGTGGGGCCTTTGGTATTTTGACTTTGTTTCAAGGATGGCCACCAAAGTTACACCAAGCTACGCCTACTTTTCTCTTGTAAGAAGCACCAGGAAGGTTCCAGCTCCCCACTGGATTACATAGGTCGACTTCCTGCATACCCTGACGTCTCTCTGAGCAAAGGGAAACAGAACAGAATCTCTTGGAGGAGCCTCTCTTTGGAAGCATTTCAGTTTTCACCATGACAGCTCTGCAGAGCACATGAGACTTTCTTCCGGGGACCCTCATCCTCCGGGCATGGGCCATGGATAAACTCGGTTTCCTTCCCTCCAGCGAGGGGGAACATCTCGCAAGTCACCGAGGAGAGGTTGTGCTGGCAGAGCTCCGCGGGCAGCTGGCCGCACAGGTGTGTGGCCTCGGGTTCGTCAGGCGGGAAATGCGCTGACACTGACCAACATCTTCCCCACATGCAGAGCGCTGACACTGACCAACATCTTCCCCACATGCAGAAATCCTGGGAGCTCCGGACAGGGCCGCGCCTAGCACGCCTCCGCCCACCTGTGCCTTCACCACAGATGCTGGCGCCCGCCCGCTCAGAGACGCAGCGTTTGTTCTAAATCCCTGAATAGGGGATTGTGGAGAAGAGCCGCAGCTGCTCGCTGTCCGCGCCTTCCCGGCTGCGGGCGCCTCCCTGGGCTGGGTCCTGAATACTGGGGTACGCAGCGGTGGTGCTGAAGCCTGAGTCGTCGGGGCGTCCTGACCCGCCCCAGCGCAGAGGGACCCACCTTTGCTTAGAGCCAGTTGCTTTCTGAGCCCGTACTGGACCGTTAGAAAAAGTTGTTACTGGTGGGTTTTACATTATGGTGCTTGAGGCTCACTCCTGGGGGTCTGGACCCTCTGGAGTGTCGGGATCCAGCCTGGGCTGGCTGCACGCAGGCAAACACTGACCCAAACTCTCCCAGCCCCCAGGAAATGTTTTTCTGTTTGGGTTTGGTTTTTGGGTCATACCTGGCAATGCTCAGGGGCTCCTTCGGCTCCGCACTCAGGAATTACTCCTGGCGGTAATTACTCCTGGCTCAGGGACCCTACAGGATGTCAGAGATCAAAGCTGGGTGGGCTGTGCGCAAGGCAAACGCCCTCCCCACTGTGCTGTCACTCTGTTCTCACCAGGGAAAGTCCATGGATGGGGTCAAATATTTTCAGGGACCCGGTGAGCGGCGGCAGTCAGCTCTGCCGGTGAGGGCTGTGGAGGCTCGGCCAGGCGGGTTCCCGGCCTTCCGCCCGCCCAGGACCCAGGCTCCTGGGTGACCAGTCAGAGCCATCTCCTGGCCCACCCGGTGCCCAGGCAGGGGCAGCCCGTCCTCGGCAGGCTGTTTTCCCCACCTTGCTGTGAGGATGGGCAGCAGGCAGTGCCCTGAGAGGGGCTGACGGGGCAGCCGGGACTGAGCGTCAGAGGGGTCTGCCATAAGGTGGGGCCGTACCGAGCACAGGGGGCTGGTGGGGACATAACACGGGGCGAGGTTTCTGGGGTAAGGAATGGATGGGGGCTGAGGGGCTCGGCATCCTGAGCCTTCATTTGGAAGGCGGGAGTGTGGGAGTGGGGCTGGAGTGCAAGGTGGGACGCCCCTGTCCTGGTCTCCGCCTGGCCTGTGTCTCTGGGCCTCCATGCCCAACACCCATGACTCCCGGCCTGAGTCTGGGATGGGTCCGAAGACCCCTTTGCTGCTGTTCTACTTTTTCCATCAATGAACTTGGGGGAATTCTGTCCCGTGCAATAGAGTGCACTCCTTGATCAAAGGACAGTGAGTGCCTGGTGGCTGAGCACGGCTGCCGTGGGCGGCTGGCCGGGCACTCACCGGCTATACAGTGACATGGCGTACAAACCAGCGCCAGGAGAGTGGAGGGACCGAGAGCCTCAGGGGAGGTGGTGCCGGGCCTCTGGATGGGCCCCTGGCATTTCTGTGTCCTTCTCCAAAATGGACAAATTGGTTAGAATTTGTTATTCTACCCAATGTCCTTCCCAGGTCTTCGCCTTCCCAGGAAAGATCACTCATGTTTATTTGTATGTGGTGCCAAGAACCAGGTCAATAAAGGTAGAAAATTCTCTCATTTAAAGCTCACAGGAGGGGGCTGGAGCAATAGCACAGCAGGTAGGGCGTTTGCCTTGCATGCGGCTGACCCGGTTCAATCCCAGCATCCCATATGGTCCCCCGAGCTCCGCCAGGAGTGATTCCTGAGCAAAAAAAGCCAGGGAGTAACCCCTGAGCATTGACGAGTGTGACCCAAAAATCTAAATAAATAAATAAATAAGGGAAGGAAGGAAGGAAGGAAGGAAGGAAGGAAGGAAGGAAGGAAGGAAGGAAGGAAGGAAGGAAGGAAGGAAGGAAGGAAGGAAGGAAGGAAGGAAGGAAGGAAGGAAGGAAGGAAGGAAGGAAGGAAGGAAGGAAGGAAGGAAGGAAGGAAGGAAGGAAGGAAGGAAGGAAGGAAGGAAGGAAGGAAGGAAGGAAGGAAGGAAGGAAGGACGGACACAGCAGGAGCCAGAGAGAGAGTGCAGCAGGGAGGGCCTTTGTCTTGCAGGCGGCCAACCAGAGTTCAATTCCCAGCATCCATATGGTCCCCCCCCAGCACCTCCAGGAAGTGGTTCCTGAGTGCAGAGCTGGGAGTAACCCCTAAGCCTCTGAGCATCACTGGGAGTGGCGCCCCAAAAAATAAATAATAAAGCTCGAAGCAACCGGAGAGCAGGTGATGCCACCTCTCCCCACTCTACAGACGAGAAGAGCTGAAGCACAGCCCTTCGGCTCACTGGGCTGGAATGAACCAGGGAGTCTGGGTCAGACTCATCCATTGCTCCACCAACAGTGCACGTGGAGCTCGCTGGAGGAACTCAGCAAAAGGGAAGCCCTCAGTTTCCCGGCCGCTGCGGTTAGCTCCCTTTGAATTATCCCCATCCTACCCCTGAGATCTCCCTGCAACTTCCTGGGCCCTCTCTGAGTCCGGGGCAGTTTGCCAGCTCCCGCAAACCCGGCCTGAGCCTTGGGCTCACAGGAGACTAAGAGACAAAGGGGTGATACCTGGGCAGATGGTGACATACAGACCCGAGAAGGTCGTGAATCAACACACAGTCCCACCAGCCGCGGTGCAATGCGGGCGTTCATCTGATCATAGCAGCCCAGATGGGCCCTCAATCACCGAGACAGCTCTGGGAAACCGGGGGATCCTCTGAGGCTCTGAGCAGAAACACAAAGACCCAGTTTTCCTGGGAAAACCCACAAAAGCAGTTGCTTTTCACCTGGTCCTATCCTAAGTTTCTCCCAGCTGGGGAGATTCTTTCCTCATCTACTTTTCAACACTTTTCTATTTCCTAACTCTGCATCTGAGCATGTTTATGACTCAATGTTCTCGTTCTGGAAAACACGGGGCATCCGGGAGCCGTGGATGGGCGCAGAGACAGCCTCAGTGGTCCTGAACCTCTTGGAACCGCTCAGGGAAGCAACACCTGCTCTGCGGGGGCCTGGGTCCAGGTCTGAGCAGGACAGGAAGAAAGTGTCTTGATGTCACAAAACGGAACAAAAGGTGGGAGCTGAGGCGAGCCCCAAGGATGACCCTGGAGAAAGCGCCTGCAGGGTCCCTGAGCTCAGACTCCACCCCCACCCCACAACCCCCCCATGGCCCCACTTCCTGTGGGCTGTTCACCACCCCCCCCCCTCCTCCTTTCCTATCTTCTGCGCAGGCTGGGTGCGCGCAGCTGGCTCTGATTCGGATCCCTCTTCCATGGTAAGATGACCTCAGCCTGGTCCCCCAGCCCTTTGGCTGCATTGAGAATCGTTTTTCAAACCTGGGGGTGTGGTATTGAGTGGTGGGAGAGCTTTTTTTCTCTGCCTTCCTTAGGAAGCTCTGGTTCCTTTGGGAGCTTGGCTGCTGGCCCAAAAAGCGAGAGAAATGAACACTTGCCTATTGCCACCAGTTTCTGGCTGGTGCCCTTTCTCACTGGAAGGATTTCCTTTCCACCCCTCGTGCCACCCACGTTCACTTTGAAGAGCAGGTGGAGCATCGGGCAGATGATCCCCTGGGCTTTGGCACCAAGTCGGGTTTAAAAATTGCCTCTGAGACATTACAGCTACCTGTCTCTGGGGGAAACAGCTGAACTGTGTTCCAGAGGGTCCCCAAAGCAGCAGAAATCCTAATCACAGCGAGCAACTGACCATCACTCGACCTTCCAGAAAGCTGCAGCCTCAATCTGTGCCCTAGAAGGCAGCTGTGTCCCTCGCTACTCGGCCAGCTGACCAGCATGAACCGACAGTGGTCGCTTTGGGGGGTCACTCAGTGCGGCATTTCTCATTGGGTTCCTGGGTGGGGGAGCCCTAGGTATACCAAGGGGGTCACAGCTAAAAGTCACATAACAAAGGAGTCACAGCCAAGGGTATGGGGATGACCAGGACTGGAGCAGGGGTGAAGGAACAAAGGCCAGAGAGTGGCCACAGTCAGAAGACTGAGAAACGCTGGCTGAAAGTACTTGCTTTGCAAACCAAAGGTTACAAGTTCGATTCCAGGTGCCACCACATGTGCCTGATCCTGGTAGTCCTATTTGCCACCAACTGCTCACCTGGGTCCCCGGTGTCACAAACATCTGTCCTGGTGTGTGGGTGCTCCACAGAGGCCCCTGACAAACACTATGAACAGAATGCACCAAGCACCACCACCCTCGGTGTGTTTCCCAAGGGAGCACCGTGCTGGTCAGCGCTGCCGCAGGGAAGGGGAGGCGGTGACACCCATCAGGACACTGCCCATCTGGATCTGGTCCCCAGCTCACCCTCTAACAGAGGACAGAGCCGCTGGCCCTAAGCCACCCTGAAGACACGATTCTTCTCCAAGGAGGGCTGGAGGATGCACACTGGTGCCTGTCCTCGGCCTGTCAGGCTCTGAAACAGGCAGGGAGAGGCTGGAAGGAGGCGGCCCTGCCCCGGGCACCCAGAGGGCCTCCCCGTCACAAGGGAGGCGTCCCCCTCCCACCACTGGCCTTGAGGAGGTCAGACTGTCCTGATTATTCACAAAGGCCAAGTGCCGAGGAACACACGTGGCTGGATAAGCTAAGTGGAACACCACACAGGGGAATATCATGCCAAGAACACACGTGGCTGGATAAGCTATGGAACATCACACAGGGGAATATCATGCAGAGAACACATGTGGCTGGATAAGCTATGGAACACCACACAAGGGAATATCATGCAGAGAACACACGTGGCTGGATAAGCTATGGAACACCACACAGGGGAATATCATGCAGAGAACACACGTGGCTGGATAAGCTATGGAACATCACACAGGGGAATATCATGCAGAGAACACACGTGGCTGGATAAGCTATGGAACATCACACAGGGGAATATCATGCAGAGAACACACGTGGCTGGATAAGCTATGGAACATCCACACAGGAATGTCATGCAGAGAACACACGTGGCTGGATAAGCTATGGAACACCACACAGGGGAATATCATGCAGAGAACACACGCTGGCTGGATAAGCTATGGAACATCCACACGGGAATGTCATGCAGAGAACACACGTGGCTGGATGAGCTATGGAACACCCACAAGGGAATGTCATGCAGCCGCCCTCCTTCTGAACTTTGAAAATTTCAGAGGGGGCGGAGCAATAGCACAGCAGGTAGGGCATTTGCCTTGCATGCAGCTGACCCGGTTCGATCCTGGCATCCTATATGGTCTCCCGAGCACCGCCAGGAAAAACCCCTAAGCACTGCTGGGTGTGACTCAAAAAGCAAAAAAAAAGAAAAAAATTTCAGATTCCAAAATGAAGTCATGAAATTTGCTTATAAATGGACATGGAGAGTATCATGCTGCGTGAAATGAGTCAGGAGAGGGACAGAAACAGAATGATTGCACTCATCTGTGGGATGCTAACACACACACACACACACACACACACACACACACATACATAAACACACAGAGTATGAGACTAATACCCAAGGACCGGAGAAACGAGGGCCGGGAGGGCTGGTCTATGGCGAGGAAGCTGCCACAGTGGTAAGTGGCAGAGGGCAGCTGAGAGAGAGAAGGGACCATGTGACAATGGTAGTTGGAAATGATCCCTCTGGGTAAGCACTGAAAGGAGGCAAAGGAAGATGCATGACAGCCTGTGATCGCAAAGCACAGAGACAGACACAGAGACAGAGACAGAGAGAGAAACAGAGACAGACAGAGAGGAAAAGACAGAGACAGAGAGAGGGAGACAGAGAGATACAGAGACAAGAGAGATACAGAGACAGAGAGAGAGGGAGAAACAGAGAGAGGGAGAGACAGAGAGACAGAGGTTGAGAGACAGAGAGAGGGAGAGACAGAGAGACAGAGGTTGAGAGACAGAGAGAGGGGAGAGACAGAGAGACAGAGAGGGGAGAGACAGAGGGGGAAAGACAGAGAGATATATAGGCAGAGAGAGAGGGGGGAGACAGAGAGGGAGAGATAGAGACAGAGAGAGAGATAGAGAGACAGAGAGACAGAGAGACAGAGCAAGGATAGAGAGACAGAGAGATACAGAGGCAGAGAGAGAGGGGGGAGAGAGACAGAGGGAGGAGAGATAGAGATACAGAGAGAGACAGAGACAGAGACAGAGACAATGCCTCCCTCTTCCTCGTGGAGCTTCCAGGACCTTGACATTTCCCGGCTGAACTTGGCATTTCCGAGGAGGGGAGAGGCTCCGGGGCTCGTCCTGTGCTGTGGGGAACACAGGCTGCGGCTGTCTGCTCCCCACAGCTGCTTCCCCCTCCTCCCTCCTGCACCCCACCTGGCCCTGCCCCACCCCCACACCCCTCCCAGCTGCGAGTGGGGAAGGTGACAGGCGAGGCTTCTGGCCGGCCCCCAGACCTCGCGGTGGCCCCTCGCGCACCGTGGATTCCCAGACTGCGGGGGCCAGCTCCAGCACAGCCCAGGTGGGAAAAGCCCGTTTTGTTTGCATTTGCTTTGTGGATCTCGCCCGCGATGCTCAGGAGTTACTCCTGGCTCTGCACTCAGGAATTACTCCTGACTGCGTGGGGGTCCCTCTGAGGTACTGGGGATCAAACCCTTACCACCTGCAGGCAAATGCCCTCCCCTCTGTACTACTGCCCCAGCTCCAAAGCCCCGTTTATTTTGAGGCACGCCAGGGACAGCAGCTCTGATGACCATAAAGAAGAAATGAGCAACCGTGAGAGAAGAACGTTCCCGTGTTGTTAAGCTTCGGGCCTCACTGGCCTCTAAATGGTGAAACATCTGGAGTGTATCAGCCCCCAAACCCTGCTACGTGGAATCGATGCTGCCAGGCCAAGTGGAGCCGAGGTCCCTGGATGCAAGCGGCTTCACCCAGCTCGGGGCTGCACAGGGATTCCTGAGCAGGAGGAAGTCCAGCACCAGCCTCGGGGGCCTCCTGACATGCTCAGCACCCGCACCCCACCTGCCCCTGCTTTTACTGCTGGAAACGGGTCCCAAACTCTCGGGGTTCCATGAGGCATAAAGTGACACTGTGCTCTAGACCTAGGGGTCTGCCTCGGCCGGGTTCCCAGCCTCAGTCCCTTCACCAGCAGGGCGGCTGAGCCCCAGAAGCCCCCACTGTCCCCACTGTGCCTGGAGCATAGGGTCCCTTCCGGTCAGGTGATCACCTCCTCCAGGTCTGTTCCAAGACCCCCCGACTTCCAACTGCTAAAAGGGGGCCGGGTGCCATTGGTTTGCCTGTGCCAGAAGTTTATGCAAGGGGGTCCAGCACCTGCAAATCCTGTTCTGGTCTCCCCACCCGGGAGACGGGGCCCACTCTCCCTGGGGTAGGACACAGGGACCACCCAGACCTCTGCAGATAGACTCATGCCAGTGTCCCTCTGAGTGTCCCTCTGTCTCTGCTTGTCCAGAGCAGCAGCCGAGAGCTTTTGCTTCTGTTTAAACCCACTCCCCCGCCAAAAACAAAAACAAAACTCCTATTACAGAGAGATGCTGAGCCTGAGAAGAAATTCATTTCCATGTTGCTGCACAAACATCTCTGACTGCTGAGAATCCGACCTCCCCATGTCACTTAGAAACAGGCTTTGGTTACCTCATTCCTGCTTCCAGCTATGTTCATTTGCATCGGCTCTGTTGGCTAATGGCTCTTAACCTTTTAAAGACTGCCTGCCCAAAAGGAACTTTTCCTTCAGATAAACGTAGTATCAAATCCCCGGACCTGCTCGAGACTGAGCTGAGCTGCTGTGCACTGGCACCCCGGGCACCTGCCCCCAACTGCTCTGGCCTGAAGGCAGGCAGGACCAGGGACTTGTCTCTTCTCCCTTGGGGGATATTAAAAATTAATTTTAATTTAAAAGCTGGGACGAAGTGACCAGCGGGCACAAGGTTAGAGAGTCCTCACTGCCATGTGGGGGCCGGGGAGGGGTGGTGGGAGGGTCTCCCAGCTCACTCAAGCTTCTCCGTGTCCCTCTTCCTAGGTGCAGGTCTGTTGGGGTGCTCCCCAACTCCCAGCACTCCCTCCTCATCCCAAGTATTTCCCGAAGTGCCAGGGCACCTGTGGCCATGGGGAGGCCACCACTGAGTCTGCATGGCCACCTGCCACAGGGATGCGAGGGCAGAGCCAGGCAGGAACGGGGCCCCTCCCCACCCAGACTAACAAGGCTCCGCTCTGCAATTACAGTGACCCAGACACACACACACACACACACACACACACACATCAGTTACAGTGATCCAGACACACACACATCAGTTACAGTGATCCAGACACACACACATCAGTTACAATGATCCAGACACACACACACACACATCAGTTACAGTGATCCAGACACACACCATCAGTTACACTCTCACACACA